>CAUYRT010077111.1:0-16469 GCA_963574885.1 Lepilemur ruficaudatus
CTTTGGCTGGCCTGAGGCCCCCTCTCCTGCCCTGGGAGTGGCTTCTGGACTTTGAAGGTGCTGAGAGGGTGACGCTGGACTGGGTCCTTTCTCAGGGACACACCCTGATAGCACAATCCCCTTGGGGCCACGCCGGCCTCAAGCTTCTCCCACCCTGGGCCCTGCCCCCGACCCTAGGGAGAGAGAGAAGGGTTCTCTGTCGATGCTGGCCGGGTCATGCTTGCTGTCCCCCCGCCCCTCCCCCCTCCGCATGTGGGCGCCCCACCCCCCAGCATGGGGTCTGTGTAGCATTCTCTGTAGACGTAGTCTTCCTGCAATAAAGTGGATCCTGCAGTCCCCCCCCCAAAAAAAAAAACTCAACTCTGTTGAGTTGTTTAAATTCCTTATATATTTTGGATATTGACCCATTGTTATATGTATGGTTTGCAAATATTTTGTCTACAATTCTGTAGATTGTCTCTTCACTTTGTTAATAGTTTCTTTGCTATATGAAAGTTTTTTAGTTTGATATAATCACATATGTCTGTTTTTACTGTTGTTGCCTGTGCTTTTGAGGTCTTGTTTTAAAGATTCTTGCCAACTCAATGTTGTGAAGCATTTCTCTTATGTTTTCTTCTAGTAGTTTCATAGTTTGGGTTTTCATTTAAGTCTTCAATCCATTTTGAGTTGATTTTTTGCATATGGTGAGAAATAGGGGCCTAGTCTCGCTCTTCTGCATATGGATACTAATTTTTCCAGCACCATATATTGAAGGTATTATATTTTCCCAGAGTATGTTCTTGACACCTTTGCCCAAAATCGGTCAGCTGTAAATATGTGCATTTATTTCTGGCCTCTCAGTTTTGTTCCGTTGGTGTATGTGTCTGTTTTTATGCCAGTACAATGCCATTTTGATTACTATAGGATTATACTAGGTTTTGAAGTTAGATAGTGTGATGCATGCAGTTTTGTTTCTTTTGTTCAGGATTGCCTTGACTATTTGGGGTCTTTTGTGGTTCCACATGAATTTTAGGGTTGTTTTTCTAATTTTTTGAAGAATCGCATTGGTATTTTGATAGAGTTTACATTAAGTTTGTAGATTGCCTTAGGTAGCATGGACATTTTAACAATATTAATTCTTCCCACCCATAAACACAAGATATCTTTGCATTTATTTATGTCCTCTTAAATGTCTTTCATCAACGTTTTATAGTTTTCAGTGTAGAGATATGTCGTCTAATAGATTAGGTTCCTTACTAGGTATCATTATTTTCATAGCTACTGCAAATAGAATTATTTTAGTTCGTGTTAGCATATAGAAACACTACTGATTTTTGTGTGTTCATTTGGTATTCTGCAACTTTGCTAAATTTGTTTATTAGTTCTAACAATTTTTCTGGTGGAATCTTTAGGGTTTTATATATTTATATAAGATCATGTCATCTGTAAACAGGGACAATTTGACTTTCTCCTTTTCAATTTATGTCTCTTATTTCTTTCTCTTTCCTGATTGCTCTGGTTAGGACTTCTAGTACTACGGAGAATAAAAGTGAATAAAAATCAGGATCCTTGTCTTGTTCCTCATCTTAAAGGAAAAGCTTTCAGCTCCATTCACTATGATGTTAGCTGTCAGCTTGTCATATATGGCTTTTATTGTGCTGATGTATATACCTCCTATATTTAATTTGTTGAGAATTGTTATAATAAAGTGATGCTGAATTTTGTGAAATACTTTTTCTGCATCTACTGAAATAGTCACATGGTTTTTGTCTTTCTGTTAATGCAGTATATCATGTTTATTGGTTGGCATATGTTAAACTATCTTTGCATCCTTGAGATAAATCCCACTTGATCATAGTGAATGATGTCACTATGCTGTCGATTTGCTAGTAACTGGTTAAGAATTTTGCCTCTATATTCATTGGGGATATTGGCCTATAGTTTTTCTTTTTTTATTTTGTTGTTGTCCAGTTTTGGAATCAGGATAATGCTGGCCTCATAAAATGAATTTGAAAAAAATTGCCTGCTTTTCAAATTTCTGGAATAGCTTGAGGAGAATTGGTATTATTTGTTCTTTAAACTTTTGATAGAATTTTTCAGTAAAGCCATCATGTCTAGTCTTGTCTTTAGTGGATTCAATATTCTCACTTGTTAGTCTGATCAGATTTTCTACTTCTTCATAATTTAGTCTTGGTGGGTTGTATCAGCTCAGGAATTCATCCATTTCCTTTATGTCACCAAATTTGTTGACATACAGTTTATAATAGTCTCTTGTGATCTTTTGTATTTCTGTGGTGTCAGTTAAAATGCCTCCTTTCTCATCTTTGATTTGATTTATTTGAGTCTTCTCTCTTTATTTCTCAGTCTAGCTAAAGATTTGTCATTTTTATCTTATCAAAAAACCAACTCTTAATTTCATTGATTTTTATTTAAATATTTATTTATTATTTTTAGACACAAGGCTTACTATTTTGCTCAGGCTTGCTTTGAACTCTTGGCCTAATGTGATCTCCTTGCCTTAGCCTCCTGAGTAGCTGGGATTACAGGCATGTGCTGCAGTGCCTGGCTAGCTAGTTGATCTTTTTAATGTTATTTTTTGTTAGTCTCTATTTAATTTATTTCTGCTCTGAGCTTTATTATTTTCTTCCTCCTACCAATGTTAGGTTAACTTATTCTTGTTTTTCTAGTCCTTGAGAATTATCATTACATTGCTTATTAAAAACCTTGTTCTTTCTTGATGTGGGCATTTATTGCTATAAACTTCCTTCATAAAATTGTTTTCGCTGTTTCCCATAGGTTTTAATGTGATGTGTTTCCATTCTCTTTTTCTCTAGAAAAGTTTTAATTTAACTTTTAATTTATTTTTTTACCCATTGTTTGTTTAGAAGCATGTTGTTTAACTTCCATATATTTGTAATGTTTATGAAGTTTTTCTTGTTGATTTCTAGTTTTATACTATTGTGTTCAAAAAAGATACTGGATACGCTCTGTATCTTCTTAAATTTATTAAGACTTGTTTTATGCCTAACATGTGATCTGTTGTGAAGACTGTCCCACGTGCAGCTGGGGAGACTGTATGTTCTGCAGCTATTGGATGGAATGTTCTGTAAACGTATATTAGGTCCATTTGGTCTATTGCACAGTTTAAGTCAGATGTTTCTTTCCTGACTTTTTTGTCTGAGTGATCTTCCCGTTGTTGAAATTGGGCAGATCCCCTACTTCAATTTGTATTGCAGCCTTTCTCTCCTTTTAGGTCTGAATAGGGTAAATCTAAAAGAATCATTACTAAAAATCAGTTGATTAAAACAACATAAATATATTGCACATTTTCAAAATAAAAATAAAATGAAAATTGTGTCATAGTGATTCTTTTAATGATATGGATGGGTGTGGGATTTATAATATCTTGATTAAAATTATAGTGAAATATTTCTTGGTGAGGAAGGAGAGTTTGAATTCATACACTATCCAAAATATGCCTGGGAATAGTAAATACTTCCATTTATGTGTAACGTAAAAGAAAGAGTGGTTATTTGTAAGCGGTGCCCTGATGTAGTCAGAGCTAAACTTTCTAAGGTTGATTTAATACATATAATAAAGTGTCTTATGTTACCTCTTCAATACCAATCACCTTCTGTAGAGAAATATTTGTTTGTAGTTCAATTTATATTTTTGACTTAGAGAACTACAATAAACTAAACAGAATGAATATTACATGTAGATATCTTGAGAAACTGGCAGATTTAAATTTACATTATTATAATTTTAATAACCTAAAAAACATTACCTGAAATATGGATACTAGGCTGTTAACTTCAGTTACAGTCAAATTCACAATGATTCATTTGTATTTTTCTGTCCATTTCCAAATTCTTAATGATATGATTGTTTAATATGTTACTAATTTCTTCTTAAAATTTACATAAAGGAAAGTGAATTATTTTATTAAAAATACAAGCTTTAAAAAGTTGATCAATTTGACTAGCTTCATGATTTCCAGTGAAAAGAGAAGCAAAAATCAGCTGCTAGCTATGTCTAAATGATTTATAATAGGCAATGCTTATTATTTTTAGTCTATTAAGTTTATTGGCTATTCAATCTGTTTTATTAGAACTCAGTTTCTTTAAAGTATTGAGTTTTCATTGGAAATAAAATTTGTTTGTTATGCTATTACATTTTATTTTTCTAAGTGGAAATCTAAGGGAAGTGTATGCATGCATAATTTTTTACATCTTTCTTTGCTTTCTTGAGTATATACATTGATGTTGAATTTTCAGAATTAAACTTATTTTATAACTTTAATTGCATTATTTATTAAGAAAATGTCATAAAATGCCATGGTAGGTAGGATAAAGGCTCTAAACCCTGGAACATGTAAATAGTTTACCATGTGTGGCAAATGGAACTTTGCAGAGGTGATGAATATTATAGACCTTGAGACTCAGAAATTACCTTGGATTATTCAGATGGGCTTATGGTGAATTAAAAATAACCTGTGCATTAGTTTCCTGAGGCTGCAATGACAAAGTACTGCAAACTGGGTGGCATAAACAATTGAAATTTATTGTCTAGTAGAGTTGGCTCCTTCTGAGGTCTGTAAGGGCACCTGTTCCATGTCTTTCTCCTTCTGGTAGCCTAGATGTTCATTTGCTTGTAGATGGCATTCCCTCTGTGATTTTACATCATCTTCCCTCATATGTCTCTCTCTTTGTCCAAATTTCCCCTTTTCCTAAGGACACTAGTCACATTAGTTATAGATTAGAGCCTACCCTAATGACTCCACTGTCACTTGATTACCTCTGTAAAGACTTTATTGCAAATAAGGTCATATTCTGAGGTACTGGAGGTTAGGATTCCAACATACTTTTTTATGGGGGGACTCAATTCAACCCATGACAGCCCATGGTACATATTTTTATTACTATCATTACTAAACTGGAAGATAAATCTGTGTCAAGCAGGCATGTTATGCCACATACTGGTCTATGTGTGGACCCCAGATGGTCAAAATCCAAATTCTGTGAATGCCGCAGAGAAACAAGAGCTGAAAAAATGGCAAAAGATAAAAAATTGTCTTCCAGAAGTGCCAGCAAACCAAAGTCATTGTTCAAGAATTGGCACATGAGCCTGTTCATTACCTCTGATTCAAGAAAAGGTTTGTGGTCACAGCACCTTTGCCAGAGTCCTGTAAACTGTGCTATAAATGTGGAAAAGAATGAGGAGGATGGCTGACTTTTAATCAGAAAATAAAAAAGCTGTGGCAGTTTTCTTTTTTTTAATGTAATGATACCAAAACTAAGTCTTCTAATAGAAAAATGCTCAAGTTGTTATTTTTAAAAAATTTCTTTTTCTTTAATACAGCACTGACATAGTCTCTTTAACATGGAGATAATCATTTGCATTTTACAAAATGCTACAAAGCAATGACCTGATAGGGAACAGTTATTTATAGCAGATTCAAGTAAAGTCTAGATTTTTGGTGAAATTTTATAGGACTGCTTCAGTATATTTTTTTGTTTTTGTTATTGTTATTTTTCAAATTAAATGTAAACTATTTGTTTCTACAGTAAAACTGAACTGCTTCAAGTTCAGTGTCAGATAGATTGAGTAGTCATCTCAACTCCAATTTAACTATGGCAAATTCCTTTATCTTTTGAATCATCAACAGAACAGCAATAACATCACTGAGAGTGAACGAAGCTGATGCTACCACTTACGTGGTTATATTAAATACTTTGTTTCATTAAACAATTGATTTTCCAACAGTGATAATATCTTAAATTTTTCAAATTAAATGTATTGGCATGTATTTGCTTTTAGGATAAAAGATTATTCTTAAGTTTGTGTTTTTCAAGAGAAATATGTCAGATATAACTATAATTGCAGCCAAATTTGATAAATTATATGCTATGTCAGTTGGGTGCTATAGAAAGAAGATAGCTATACAAACAGTTTATTGGGGAAACACTTGTGAAAGATAAAGGGTTAACAGAACTGAATAGTGAAAATCTTCAGAATATGATACAAAACTGACATCTATAAAAGCAAAATAGGAAAGAAGCAGAATTGCACAGGGAAAACCTCCAGCCATTATGCACATTGGATAGTGTTTGCCAACACAACCAGGAGGTCCAAAGCCAAGGTTGCCCATTAGAGAAGAATCATCATGTTGAGCAGCAATGGACAAGTCCTTGTACCTACACTATAACCAGTCACTGGCTGGGCTCCAAAGGTGCGGTGGATCCTGAAGCTCTTCAGGTAAGGTCTCTTTGCTGATAGTACTCCTTTCAGCTGAATAGCAAGTCATTTCATGAATGGCGATTGCATTGTTATACTTCCATGGCTACCACAGTCTACACCTTATGCCACGTGGGTCCACTTCTCTATACAAGTTGGGCATGCAGCTTCTCCATGATCCCGGTATCTGCCAAATAAATGTATTTCTCCGTATTCAATCTTTTGCTTTAGCCTCTTGATCAAACACATTCAAAATATATTCCTACAGGCATAACCAGCTCCTGTTAATACATGCTGGTTACTTAATTCTCTCATTGTTGTCACTGTTTTGCACAGCTTTATTGAAATGTATTTCACTCCGTAAAATGTATCTTTTTAGTGTAATACAGTTAAGTGGTTTTTAGTATATTCATAGGTTTGTGCAACCATCACCAAATCTATTACCAACACATTTTCCACATTCCCTAATAATGTTCATACCCACTAGCAGTCATTCCCCATTTTTCTGACACCCAGCTCCCAGAAACCAGCAATATGCTTTGCGTCTCTGGATTTGCCAATTCTAGACATTTCACATAAATGGCATCATACAATATATCATCTTTTGAGTAAGACTTCTTTTATTTGGTTTAATGTTAACAATATTCATCCATGTTGTAATATGTGTCTGTATTTCATTCTTTCTTTTATTGCAGAATAATACCTATATGGATATACCAAATTTTGTTACCCATTTATTGCTTGATGAATATTTATGTTGTTTCCACTTTGGGACTATTGTGAATAATGCTGCTATAAACAATCATGTATAATTTTTTGGTGTGGAAATATGTTTGCATTTCTCTTGGGTGTATACCTAGTAGTGGAACTGCTGGGTCATCAATAACTCTAGTTTTATTATTTTAAGAAAGTGCCATGCTATTTTCCAAAGTGGTCATACCATTTTATGTTTTCACCAGAAATGTATGAGGATGTTCAAATTTTCTGCTTTCTCACGAACTCATCTTATTGTATGTCTTTTTTATTTTAGCCATTCTAGTGGGCATAAAGCGGCATCACATTATGATTTGGACTTGCATTCTAGCATTGCCTAATGATGTTAAGCACCTTATCATGCCTTTATTGGCCATATGAATATATTTTGGGAGGCTATATCTATAAAAATAACTAGCCCCTTGTTCATTTGGGCCATTTTTATTGTTGAGTTGTAAGAGTTCCTTATATATTCTTGATACTAGACAATTATCGAACATATGATTTGCAAATATGTTATCCTTATGCTATTACTACACTGTCTCAATTACTGTAGCTCTATAGTAAATTTGGAAATCAGAAAGTGAGCCTCCTTTGTTCTTTTTTTTAAATGTATGTTGGTTATTGTAGGTCCCTTTATTTCTATATCAATTTTAGTGCCAGTCTATTAATGTCTGAACATGAAAGGCAGTTGGAATTTTGACAGAGATTAAGTCTTTCAACCTGTAAATATAAGACAGCATTTCATGTATTTGAATATTGTGTAATTTGTTTCAATAATTTTTTGGGGGGAGGGTTGGTATACAATTCTTGGACTTCATCTCTTTTTAATTTTATTATAAATAGAATTATCTTTATTAAATTTCAGTTTGGATTATTTATTGCTAGTAAACACAAATAAAATTGACTTTTTATATTAATATATCCAGCCATATGGATGAAATTGTTTATCAGTTCTAATAATTTTTTTAAAAATTAGGAATCCTAATTGTGGATTCATTAGAATTTTTAATAAACTAGATTATGCCATGTTCAAATTACATAGTTTTACTTTTTTACTTACATTTAAAATGCCTTTTATTCCTTACTTCCAGTGAATTGTTAAATAGAAGCGTTTTTCCCTGATTTTGAGGATATCAGTCTTTCGCCCTCAATTATGATGTTAGCTGAGGGTTTTTATGGTTTTATTTATAGGTAACTTTTATCAGATTTAAGATGTCTCTTTCCATATCTAGATTGTTGAGTGTTTTTATCATGAAAGTGTGTTGGATATTGTCAATGATTTTTCTGCATTTATTGAGATGATAATGTGGATTTTATCCTTTATATTATTAATACAGTGTATCACATTGATAGATTTTCAGATATTAAACCAACCTTGCATTTCTGCCATAAGATGGAAAGTTATATATTGACTTGAGATTTTTCTTCTTTTCTAATGTACTGTAGACAGATACAATTATATATTGCCTTTTGAGCACTGCTTTGTATCCCAGAAATTTTTATATGTTGTGTGTTTGATTTTATTTTCTAATTTCCCTTGTGATTTCTTCTTTGATCTATTTTTTATTTTGAAGTATGTTGTTTAATTTCTATATACTTGTGAATTTCCAAAATTCTCTTCTGTTTTTGATACCCAGTTTGGTCCATTATAGTTAAGGCCATTTTTTCCTATGATTTTAATTCATTTAAATTTATCGAAGCTTGTTATATGGCCTTACACATTGTTTATTTTGAAGAATATGCCTTGTGTACTCCAGAATAATGTGTACCTGCTGTTGTTGGGTGGAGTATTCTATAGATGTCTATAGATGTTCTATAGATGTCCAGTTTGTTTATAACATTGCCCCAGTTGGTTTATAATTTTGTTGAAATTTTTTATACCTTTGTTTATTTTCTGTCTAGTTGTTCTGTCTATTATTGAAAGTAGAGTATTCTGTCTAGTTGTTCTATTATTGAAAGTCTCCTACTATTATTATTGAATTGTCTATTTCTACCTTTAATTCTGTCAGTTTTGCATTATGTATATTGGTGCTCTTTTGTTTGGTGCTTATATATATGTATGCAATTGTCATATCTTCCTGAATGATTGGCCCCCTTTTTCTCATGAAATGTACTTCTTTATCTCTAGTAACTAATTTTGTCTAAAAGTCTATTTTGTCTGATATTAGTATAGTTACTTCAGCTTTCTTTAGCAGCTACTTGTATGATATGTTCTTTTCTATTATTTTACTTATGAATTATTTGTGGTTTTGAATATAAAATATGTCTTGTAAACAGGAGATAGTTGTATTATCCTTTTTATACATTCTGACAATCTTTGCCTTTTGACTGGTATATTTAATCCACTTACATTTACTGTAATTAATGCTAAATTAGTATTTATGTCTACTTTTTTTGCTTATTTTTTCTATGTTTCTAATATATTTTCCACCTCTATTCTAAGATCTCTTCCTTCTTTTGTGTTAAATAGATATTTTCTAGTGTATTTTTATTCATTTATTTTTTAAATTCCTTCTTTGTTTGTTTTTTAATATTATTATATCATGCTAGTTAATACTTGTAGCTACTTTGATATATAGCCTCTTCCTTCTCTATCAGGCCCATTGCATTACCAGCGTAGTTATTGATTTGTGCCTGCCCATGACAAATATGTCTTTGTCTTGAAAGCTGGAGCAAGTCCTGATGTTGGTGCTACAACTTTATAGGCTAGTTATCTGTGCTTTTTTTTTTTTTTTTTTTTTACAGCTAAATAGCAATTTCTGAATGGAAAATCTGAGTGTCTGAGTGATTCATCTTCACGACTGCTATAGATAGCATATGGGCTTTTCTTTTTTTAAAATTCTTTTAATATGCATTAATTTGTTTTCATTGGCTAGGGTTTCATGATTTCATCAAGGCCCAAAGACATAAATTTTTGTGTCCTCTGACTAAATAGCTCACTGGCTACTCAGACACATTTTAGAAATAGTGAATACTAAAACCTAGTCTAAAACTCAAACATTCATGTTTCATGTTCAACTGGAGAGAAAAATATTATCCTATATTACTATTATTCTGATACATTATAAGTTTCGCCAGTGAACTTGAAATTAAAATTTTTAATATCTTTGTAATTTGGATATGAAACTCATAATTGATCCATAGCAACATTAATATAGGTTTACTTAATATATGTGTGCTATCCCCTGGTTGTTTGAAAGCCCTTTAACCCTAGGGTTTTGACATCCTCTGAATTCTAACAATCTGTTAGTATCAGGTAACTTTACTTCAAAGAAGTTTTCCTCACCCTACTTGAACTCTGATATCCATACTGGCCTCCTTCCCAGCTAGATGTCCTTTCCACTCAACTCAAGTTCTGTCACCCTAATCTAGGTGCCAATGCCTTATATAAAAATGTTATTCACCCTCCCCTCATGCTACAATGTCTGGCACCCAGCTGCCCTGGTACTCCATTCTGATATTTGACACCGGGAGTCTCTCCTCAGTTGATTCCTCACCCTGCTTGGGCTCCAACACTTGGCTGTGGGCCTTCTTGCCTCTTCTCCCCAACATCCCCAGTGTGGACATCTACCTACTTGGCATTATTTAATAGCTAAATAGATATTAGTTCTTAGAAATTCCCCCCTCCTATCCCTATCTTCTTTCTCTTTGCAGTGGATATTGTTGAAAACAGTAAAATCAACTAAATTTTATAAGGGGGGTTGATGAATCAGGACCTACAGAATATCACTCACTTCTCAAGTCAGAATGATGGTATCTGGATGAAAAGGGGAAAAGAAGCATTATACGATTCTAGGAATATTAAATGCCTTAACATTATATAATACACTCAAATAATCTTAATCAGACTTGAAAGGGATATATATTTTATCCAACCATTATTATGCACATAAATCCCTTGATAATATTCTCAGAAAAGAGTTGCACATCTTTTTTTTAAAAACAATTTTAATGGTAGAAAATTCAATACTGTAGCTGTTACTTTTAGGGTCTAATTTTATGATCCGTAACCAAAAATAAAGGAATAAATTTTATAACATAAATTAATCTTTCCTCCCTTGCTTCCTCCCTTCTTTTTTTCCTCCCTTCCTTTCTTCTTTCATTGGAATTTGTATGTGTTATTTTATATGGCAATATCTTTGTAGATGTGATTAAGTTAAGGATCTTGCGATGGGAAAATTATACTGGATCATCCTAAATCCAGTCCAATCCTAGGACCCATTTAGTGGGTCCTAAATGTATTCACAAGTATCCATAACAAAAACAAGGCAGTAGAACATCTGACATGCACAGAGAAGACAATGTGAACATGTTGGCTTTGAAGACTGGAGTGATGCTACTATAAATCAAGTAGTGCTGGCAGCCAACTGAAGGTGGAAAGAGCAAGGAACAGATTTTCCCCCAGAACTTCCAGGAAGAGTATGACCCTGTAAAATTTTAATTTGGTCAAATGAAGCTTACTTTGGATCCCTGATCTCCAAAACTGTGAGACAATAAATTTATGTTTTAAACTGCCTGGGTTGTAGTAAATGGGTGCAGCAGCCACAGGAAACTGATACTCATGGTATCCAGGCAATGACTCTCTGAAAAGGTGACATTTGTGTAAAGATCTGATGGTATGAGAGGTTGAGGCACAGAGAGGTCAAAAGTTAGAGTTAGGAAAAAATTTTACAAGACTTTTTAAGGTATTTTTATTACCATTCTTTAATTTGGACTTGGGTTAAAAGGAAATGACATTTGCGCTGAGTCTTGAAGAAAACAGTTAAAATATTATAGGAAGAGGGAATAATATATGTAAAGCCTTGAAAGCATGAAAAATTTAAGAATACTCTAGGATATTAGAAGATTTAATACCTTTCTGCATGCACCTATCAATTAGAAAGAGTTAAGAGCAAAATATGTCCTTTGGTATATGATAATGTTAAGCCATAAAACATGTATACAGCAGTTTCTTTTTCAACTTGGAAGCCTACTACTTGCATGGAAGAAAAGTGATCTATAACCTGTACTCAGATGATTAAGTGGTGTTCTTAAAAAGGTAAAGGCTCTTCTTGGCAGTGAAACTAGAAGTTATTTCATCTGATTAGGAATCACACTGAAGCTGACATCTTACCACATGTTCAGATGCATCATGATTCATTTCCTTGGGGTCACCAAAAAGAAATTCAGCAAGTTAAGAAGTTCTAAATTTAAGGTGCTTAACAGTTTAATAGAAAGCTGTACATGTCTGCATTTATCTATCTACCTTTGTAATGATTACTGTATCTCAATCATTTCAATGGATGAATTGAAGTTGAGATTCATTGTTGATTTACTTTTTCTGGTATATATACCAGTATTCATGTACCAAATTCCATATGAATAATAAACATATGAATAATAATGAAAATATTTACAAGGTTTAGTATATGCCGCATTCTTCTAAGACCCTATGTATATTATCTGGTTTCATCCTTACGGCAATACAGTAAACACTACCTCCATTTCTAAGATGAGGAAAGTAAATTATATTTTCAAAATGGAAGCAGAGTAATTAATAATATATTTATAAACTTATTTGAAAATGTCTTAATTATTAGTTCTTAGCAATATAAGTAAAAGAGTGCAAGGCTAAGATAAACCCTGGGGTTAGTTCTTATGAAGCAATATTAGAATGTCAAATATGTTAGGAAGCACAAGTACAGGCCAAGGAGATGGAATTGTACCAGATATAAGGGTTGTAGATTCCAAGAGCTAGAAGAAGTGGTTGTCCAATTTAGAGCTATAAGCACAAGGTAAGATCAGATATTGACAGAGGCAAATAAGCTACCAAGACGAGAAGACTCAGTGATTATATATAGGTAGTGCAAGATCTCTTTTTATTAGTGGAAAAGACATCTGAGCCCCTAGATATTGTTCCTGGTGTGATCACTCTGGGTAGGAAAGGTAGAGTGAATGTTGACTCCAATAAGGACAAATCTCTGTCTTCTTCAGGATATAAGGTGTTTGATATAATCTACCTATAATCAAGTGGCTGAGTGTTTTTCTCCAAGAAATGTTCATAGTTAGAAGGCTTTTGTTGGTCTCTGTTACTGGGAGGTGAACCTTTGAGATGTGAAAAAATGAGCCCTTGCTGTTGGACTTATCACCTAAATGTCAACGCATAAACTCTTTTCATGGATCCATTGGGCCAGCAACTGGGAGATTCTACCTTAGGCACTTCTGCCCCTACACACATCAGACAGTCAAGTACACAACTAGAAGTACTGCCCATTGCATTTCCCATTAGCACTACACTTTAAGGCCACTCACAAATTGGGCCGTGATGCAGCAGCTGGCCATTTTTGGCTAGCAACAACTTTCAGCCAATTGTAGCCTGCCTGTTAACCATACCCAAGTTCTTTCTTCCATCATTTGCCTGAACAGAATCCTTACCTCTTGCATTTATTAGTGTAGGTATTAGTTGTAAGCATGAGTTAAAAAAGAGGCATCCATGTAATAGAGATAGTCGATAAGGTATATGTCTTACCTGTTCATGTAATGTATTTTGCCTTCTGGATCTGCCTGAACTAATCTCAAACATAATTTTGTCGTACTATGGATGGCCACTGTGCCCGATTAACCATATGGTTTTGTGGATTTCACAATTCCCAGCTCATGATAGGCAACTTCACTCTCAAAGTCACTTGGTGTCCCAAGGTCAGTCTCTTTTGCAGTTCTGACACCATTAAAATAAGATCCTGGTCTGATTTTCATTATAGTCAGCAGCTGCAGATGATGAGAGTTTCCTTAAAATCTGCTAAATCTGCAAAGAGGCCCTTTCAAAATTTGCCTAAATTGGCAGTGAGATGTCCTTAGCTTATCATTTTCCTCTTACAAGGTTTCCTTTGCAGTTAAATTAAACCAGTTCACTTCAAACTCCTTGTAATTATCCCTGTCCCACATCTTTCTAGAGCCACAGCTGCCACATATCCCAATGCCTCACTATTTACCTGAATTTCTTCCCAATTCGTCACAGGTAAAATCTTTAGTAACTGTGATGCTACCATATAACAGGTGTTGTCAACTCCTTGCTAATAACAACACCCCAACATCCACTAGAACAGGGAGAATTCATCTCAATACTCCATTCTAAGGGCCTTTTTAAAATATTTGTTTCCCTGAAAATAGAGCCAGTGGCATGTGGCATATAAGCTACTTCTTTATCAGGAATTGCAATTTCATAGACAAAAAGTGGAGTGAAGCCTAAAAGGAGGAAAAGCCAATGCAAGAACGAATTTTTAAGTTGATGGCGTTATGTGAGAAAGGTTGCTCTTCTCAACGAGAATGTTTCCCCATAGCATTATAAATAGCGTCTTAAAACTGCCCATTGGAGGAAAGCAAAGGGAAAAAGGGGACATATTTATCCACAAGCTCAGAGTTGTGCCAATAAGGTGATAATTTTCTGGCACTGTTGGATTGACACATGGGGTGCTGAGCGGTACCCATAGCAGTGTCAACAGAGAAGCCACGGGACAGAGGCACTGTGCAGGGTACAGGCATCAGTCAGGGGTCTACCAGGCTGTGCCTGTAAGAACTCGGTCATGACCTACACCGAGCTAGACCCGGGGGTGGGGGTCAGCTGAAGGAAGAAACAGGTGAGGCTGAGAGGATCTGATGTTGTAATATGTCTTATATGAACACACAAAATATCATGTTATAAAATCTATGGGAATTTTTCCTGTTCTGCCTCAAATATGCTTCTTCTCTTGTGTTCTCTGTCTCAGTCAATGACATGCTTTTTCACCTACTTGCATCAGGTAAAAACAACAAAATCCCCCAAAAACTAGATACCTTTATTAAAAAAGCTATCTCCCCAGAATTCAATCTATTCCCAATGAGACATATTTTGACTGCTACATATTACTCAAATCTTTCCACTTCTTTTAACCTCTCTTCAATCCTCTTCATAATTCTCATCATAATGATTATCTCTGAGCTAGATTACTGTGATCGTCTTCAGTCCTGTTCCACTGCCATAGAACAAACAATTCTGATTTTAGCCCTCTTCAAGAGTTTAAAAATTTTCAATTATTCTCATTCCTATGAAAAAGAAGAGTCTCCTAAGCTTTATAAGGCCCCCGCTGCCTGCAGGTTTATGTCATTTTTCTCTCCCTTTCAAATCAAACTAAATATCTTTGGATCCTCAGGAGAGGACATTTTCTCTGTCTCCACACATTCTCATTCCACATGAAACATTATTTTCCAATGTATTTACTGTTTAATTTCATCTCCTCTTTCCAGTTTTAATTTCATTGTCATTTTATCAAAAAAAAATATTTCTCAGTCCTCACTGTGGTTGATCAACCACAGATAAATTGCATAATATATAATAATATAATAACATCACTATCCCCTCTTATTGCCATTCTTAAAGAATCTTGTAACTTCTTGTTTTAGCCTCCCTTCTGGAGTTGTCTGTGAGCCCCTTGAAGGTAAGAACCTTATCTTGTTCACTGTTATCCCAAGCACCAAGCATGATGCCCAGTTTTTAGTGTTTAGAATTTTTTTTATTTTTTTTTTTATTTCAGCATGTTACAGGGGTACAAATGCTTAGGTTACATATATTGCCTTTGCCCCACCGAGTCAGAGCTTCAAGTGTGTCCATACCCCAATATTTTAAGTGAAGAAATATCAGGAATATGTTCAAGGTTTCAAATAGGGGTATCATAAAGTAGGTGAGGATGTGAGAGGGCAGACAGAGTCAGCCACAGAAGGAAGAGATGTGATAGAGACAACTTCCTCTAACGAAGGAGTCATGCAAAACTTGAGCCCTGGTGCTTATTTAATGCAAAGGAGTAAAACTCAAAAAATATTCTTCATGTTTTATATTATCTCATCTCTTCACCAAAATAGAGTGGAAGAGGATCTGTGGACATCAAATTGAACATGTGAGTATTCCTAGGGAAGGATAAAAAAGCGGGAAAGAGCTCTTAAACTAATCTGGGAAGATGAGTTGGAGCTGCCGAAGCCTTCTGATGTGAATGAAAATGTGCCAGGGAATCAAACCACTCTGTTTAACTTTCCTTGCCAGAGGAGTGAGTGCTGTTCATAGTAGGTTCATTGGAGAAACAAATCATTTGCCCTCTATTCAATGTCTCCACGGCTAAGAACTGCTGTCACCAACCTCTCTGCAAAGAGTGCGAGTCACCAGGACCTTGCAGCTAGACCTGTGCCACTGTTATTGCCTTAGATCATGCTCTTGAGGTGCGTTAGCCAGTGATTTTCAGATGGGATATTTCCTTTATTTCTCCAGTGTATCTTATGGCTCACATGGCAGCTCCAGGATGACACACAGGGGTTAAAATATAAGTTTGCCAGTATTTATTAAAGGCATGATATGTAAATTAAGAAGTACTTGTTATGATGCTTTAGCATATAATCTTCCAGAGATGTTTCGATATATATAGATGTAATATAGAAAATAACAGTGTATATTCATAAAGCTGGAATTATATGCTCAGTTGGGAAATTACTTT
>CAUYRT010077112.1:0-43871 GCA_963574885.1 Lepilemur ruficaudatus
AGGGGGGCCTCAGGGACTGGCAGGTGATGCACTTCTAGTACATTCCACTGCTTAATAGCAATTCATAGTCAGCCCAGGTTTGAGGGGAGGGAGCTGTGTGATCTCTGGCAGGTTGCTGGATCTCTCTGATTCTCAGACTGCGCAGGATTCCGATTCCATGGGAAGAAGTGCAGAGAGTGCTTAGCATGAGGTCCAAGCACGCGCCCTACCAGGGTTGGTTCCTGTTTGTCAAAAGCACCGAGCCGTGTGACACACGGCACGCACTGCGGGACACCCGGTCGGGAGGAAGGCGGGTGCTCCTCCCCGATTCACAGCCTGGGCCATTTGCTTAGACCGGAGGAGAGCCGGGTCTGCCTCAGTCTCATCTGTCTGCTCCGGGCACCATTGGGAGGACACAGGTCCTGAGAGCCACCGCGGCACAACACCAGGGACGCGGGGAAGCAGCTCTGCCGCGTGTCTCCACTGAAGCCCAGGCCGGCCGGGAAGGCGATGGGACGTCTCCAGCCCAGAAAGCAAATCTGGCTCCACGATGGGGCTGAAGGAACCTCGAAGAGTCCCTGCCCAACATCATGGAGCCACCAACCTCAGAACAGCCGTCGCTGGGTGCACCCGTGTGTCAGAGTCGGATTACTTGTGAATTAGGCAGGTGCTGCCATTCTGCCAGGTGACCATGACCCACCGGTTCCTTAACCTCTTGGGGCCTCGGCTTCCCCATCTGTAAAATGGGGAGAGAGAGTACATGCCGTGGGAGCTGCCATACGGACGTGGCTGTGGGTGTCAAGGGTGTGTGAGTGTCCTGTGGCCACGCAACCAAGGACCCCAGACTGAGGGTCTTAAAACAGCAGGAACTTATATTCTCACGGTCCTGGAGGCTGGAAGTCTGGAATCAGGGTGTCTCTGGGCCTTGCGTGCTCTGCAGGGCCTGCGGGGAGGATCCTTCCTGCCTCTCCCAGCTTCAGGCAGTTGACGGCCGTCCTTGGTGTTCCTTGGCTAGTGGCAGCATCTCTCTCATCTCTGCCCGCCTTGCCATGTGGCCTTCTCTCTGCGTCTCTGTCTCTCCCTGTGGGCTTCTCGTAAGGACACCAGTCATCAGATTCGGGCCCACCCTGCTCCAGTGTGACCTCGTCTTAGCTAATTACATTTGCAGTGGCCCTGTTTCCCAACACGGTCGCATGCTGGAGTTCCGGGTGGACGTGCATTTTGGAGGGACACTATTTAACCTGGTACAAAGGGCTTAGCAGGTAGTTAGTGCTCCCGGATGTGAGCTGCTTTCGCCATCACGACTGTTAAGGATGACTTTCTGAGACGAGTTCCCAGGTCTTGCTGGTTCCCCAGAAGCTCTGGGACTCCCAGCCTGAGGTGTGACATGTGTAGCCTGCCCCCGACCCCACCCCAGGGTCCAATCCTCCAGGAGTCGGTCCATTCACAGCAACCTGGTCAGCGCCTGGACACGGCGTGTTATCTGGAAGGTCCACCTGGACACAACTGCGAGTCAGTTGTCCCCTGGGGCTGGGATGGCCACCCTGCCATGTCTCTCCCTGCCCCTCCTCTGTCCCTGTGTCCCAGACACCCCGAACCTCCCTCGCTCTCCCTCCAATGAGCCAAGCACCCCGTTCTCTGAGCCTGTGCATTGGCCATTCCCTCTGCCGGGGGCACTTTTCCCTCGCATGGCACGGCCGTCACCCCCACTGCCCTTTACCTGCCCAGCGATTTCTTTACAACGGCGTTTGCAACCACTTGGCTTTTCATTAAGTTGCTGTTTGCTAAATCATTAATTTGCTTGTTGTCTGTGGCCCCGCCTAGACTGGGTTCCTTACACAGGGCAGGGCTGGCTCTGTGCCGGCCACGGCTGCAGCCCCGGTCCCCAGAACAGGGCCCCCAGGTAGCGGGAGCCTGGGAGAGAGGTGGTGCGGGCACGTGAATGAGCAAGCCACGTGGCACGCTAAAATCGTTTCTGAGTTCTGAGTAGCTGTTAGTTATTGAAAGACTGCAGGCGCGACTGCTATGAGGAGCCTGAGGACTATCCCGCTGGCTCCATGGTGACTTGGCGGGTGACAAGTGGCTCTGCTGTCCTCGTGACCTCCACGGACAGAGCCCCGTGTGGCTGGCTGGGCCCCTCTGTCCAGCAGAGGGCGGCCGACTCCGACCTCGCGCGGAGCTCTCACTGCACCCAGAGGGCTCCTCCCTTTTTTCCTCTTTGAACCGAATTTTGAAGTTTGGTGGGAGATTTTTCCAGAATCCCACGGTCCGCACGGGGGGAGAGATGACCTAATTTGATGCACAGGCGCTCGGACAGTGGTTCCTATGTTGCAAGGCAACGGGTCTCTTTTCAGAACGCCGAGAGACTAGTGGCATGGGTCTCGGATGCTCAGGGACGGCCCTTGAGAGCTGAACTGCGTGGAAGCCTCACGGGTCTGCGGCAGCCCATCACCTCCCACCCCGCCTGCTGGTGTCGTGGCGCAGGACTCAGTGAGAGCAGGGCTAACGTCTGCAGCAAATCCGGAACCACCCTGTCCCGGGGAAGCGGGGCGGCAGGAAGCCCGGCTGTGGGTCTGGTCTGGTCCTAATTAGCTGTGTGACCTCAGGCAAGTCACTTAACCTCTCTGGTCTGTTTACTCTCCTGTTAAATGGGGTGCCGGATTAACTCATCTTGGAGTTCCTTTCAGCACAAAAGTCCACAGTCGGTGTGGAGGTGGGTGGGGGGAGGCTCTAGCCCAGTGCCTAGGGCAGAGCAGGTCTTTGGAAAATACTTAATAAATGCTGACAAATTATGTCGGGTACAGGGGTGGAGCTAACCAGACCTGCAGTTTGTAATCATCTCTGGCTTTGGAGCAGAACTGAGGCCGAATCTTGGCTCTGTGACCTTGTGCTGGTTGTTTTCTTGTCTAAGCCTCAGTTTACCCTTCTGCAGGCTCATAGTCTGCCTTTGCAGGGTTGTTGTGAGTTTTCGCCGTGATCGCAAACGTGAAGGTGGGCTCCCTCCCCTCACTCTCGACCTGCCCTGGCCCCCCAGCCACTCCTGCTGTGGGCGGTGTAGGGCTCCCTGCCGTGTGGCACCCCGGGGTAGGACTTGTGCTGGGGGTCAGCATCTTTCCTCTTCCTCACTCATCTCAGTGCTGTCCTGGCAGCTGTCCTCCACCTGGATGCAGTGGGGACATTTATCCTCCAACGGCCCCTCCGAAAGGACAGTGGGGTTCCAGGGAGGAGTTTAGGGGGTTGCCTCTGCATCCTCCCTGTGTCTCTGGGTCCCTCCTGGGGCTCAGGGTGTTCCTGTGCCTGTGTGAGTGTGAGTGTGTGCGTGCGCATGCGTGGGTGACGACAGGCAGACGGCAGAGGAAAAACCAAATACGTAAGCTTTTCTTTTATTGCGGTGAAATCCACATATCATACCATTAACCACTTTGAAGTGTGCGACCCAGTGAATCCTCTTTTAAAACAGCTTCCAAAATAGCAGGAGAGTCTTTGTGTCTGCCGGGGCTGTGGCAGCTGCTTTGTCACGCAGTGTCACTTGGTCCACAAGGCCCGCCTCCTGCAGGGAGGGCCTTGCAGAGGAGGAGACGGGAGCTCGGAGAGGCTAAGTGGCCTTCCCAAGAACACCCAGCCAGGAAGTGGCAAAGGAAGATCCCACCCCAGGGCGCAGGAGGCGGCAGGGGCCACCTGGCTGCGTGGCCACCGCTCTGACCAACTCGGGAGGCACGGGAGGGCCCGGGCAGGCTCTGGGCCGGCTGGGGTGATGGGCAGGGCAGCAGGAGCCCCGTGAAGTCACTCGACCTTCTAGCCCTCCATTTCCTGCTCTGCCAGAGAGGAAATGTTTACACAGGGCCCCAGAGACGCTCGCAGGCCTGGGACTGCAGTAATTAGCCGAGCAGTGAGGAGGGCCCAGCCTGCTGTGCGGCCCAGGCAATGGCCTGGGGTCAGGCCGCGGGGCCAGCTTCTCCCTACAAGTGGCCTGTGACCGTGGGCATGTCCCCTCGCCATCTGAGAAAGGCAGAGGCTGGGGGCGCTGGCCTCCCAGCCGCCGCTGAGGCCCCACAAGTGGGTGACCCCCTCAGGTGGGGGCATGCAGGGAGATGCCAGCAGGGAACCCTCCCCAGATCCGCACCCCGACTCTTCACCCACAGGCTTCCTGATTCAGCTCCACCTCTCAACAGCTGCTTACGGGATCTCTTTCCCAAGTAGCTGGTTTGCTCGTAGGACATTGATGAATGAGTCAAGCATTGATTAGGCACCTATGACTAGCTGCCCGTGTGCGTCTCTTTGCATACATAGGACTGTCTTTAGGGGGTGGCTGTCCGGCCAGGGGCTACGTGCCCCAGACTTCTTTGCATCCAGGCGGGGACATGAGACTAATTCTTGCCAACTCTCGCCACGGTGTTTAGGAAGTGGGTTCTGTCTGCCACTCTCCCGTCTTTCCCCGTCTCCTGGCTGGGCGCTGAAGACTGATACTCTGGGGACAGCAGGGCCACAGCCAGAAGGAGCCCCGGCTCCTGAATCACCACGTGGCAAGACTGGCTGCTGACCAGGGATGCCCACCTTCGAAGGTTGTGTGTGTGGGATGTTGAGATTTGGGAGCGTGTTCCACCTGTGGCATTCCCCCAGCGTGTAAGGCAGCTACTTTGTGCCAGCCCTGGAAATACAGCTGCACACGACACTCAGACAGTCCCTGCCCTTGATGGGAATGGCAGAAGGGGACACATTCAGGACTTAGTCAAGACACTGTGACCCAGCTGCCTTCTGATATCTCTGTCAGCCAGCTAGAAATGAGGTACCTGGGAGCGAGGGACAACTCCAGTTTCCGGGAAGGCAGAGTCCACACTACATATACCCTGGTATATATGTTAGTCTCTTGTGAGTTGAGTTACTTTGTCTCTATGCATTGAGTGGGTCCATTCAGGAATTAGTATGATCTTATCTTAGCTATTATACCTGCAAAGACCCTATTTCTAAATGAGGTTACATTCTGAGGTTCCAGGTGAACATGATTTTGAGGGGACACTATCCAACCCAGTATACTACGAAGCTCTCAGCCCTGGCAGTTGGAAGTTGCCTGGCACTGATATGTCCGGGTGCTGGGAGGGTCCGAGTGGGCAGGCCCTGCCAGCATCTGCTCAGGCCAGGAGTGAAACCGCAGGGTTTTATCTTCAGGCTCCACTTAGCCCCGTCGTGAGGCTCTGCAGGAACACATGTGTCTGAGGGGGGTTATTTTGTTCCAGGTTAAATCCATCCTGCCTTCAGCAGCAGGGGTCAGAGGGCGTGGCCCTGGTTTCAGGCTCTCCTTTCAGAAAAATCCTCCCTTTCTGCTTTTTCTTTTCTTTTTGAGACAGAGTCTCACTCTGTGGTCCCAGTTAGTCTGCAGTGGAGTCATCGTAGTTCACTGCTGCCTCCAGTGCCTGGGCTCAAGTGATCCTCCTGCCTCAGCCTCCCGAGTATCTGGGACTACAGGTAAACACCACCACGCACAGCTAATTTTTTCCATTTTTACTAGAGACGGAGTCTTGCTCTTGCTCAGGCTGGTCTCAAACCCCTGACCTCAAGCAGTTCTCCCGTCTCGGCCTTCCAGAGTGCTGGGATTACAGGCGTGAGCCACCGCGCCTGGCGCCATTCTGCTTTTGAGCAGATGACCTCTCCTTTCGATGGCTGCGTTCTTGGTTCCCTTGGGCTAATGCCATTCTGCGCTTGGAGGTTTATCCATGCTATTACGTCTCATGGACCAGAGGGCAATTCCAGGGTCTGCCACTCCTTGGCTGTGTGCCCTTGGGCAAGTTACTTAGCCTCTCTGGGCCTCAGCTTCCTCATCTGTAAAGTGGGAAAGATGCACAGGACCTACTTTGTAGGGTCGCTGTGAGGATGGAGTGAGAGAATGTATGTGAGGGATCTGGCCCCAAGTGCTCCAGAGTTCTTGTCTTGCTACAGTGTGTGGACCCAGTGGTTGAATTCTCTGTAGACTATGGGATCGGCTATAGAGGCTATAGGATCGGCTGTAGGATTGGCTATAGAGGGTATGGGATCAGCTCTGGACTTCCGCCCCTCTTCGGGGCTGCCTGGAGGAAGGTCCTCCCTGGAAGGCAGGCTCTGAGATGCCAGCCGGGCAGCACTGTCCCTGTCCCTTACTGTCATTTTCTTCTGTCTCTCTGCCACGATCCCTGGGGCTGGGGGAATGTCTCTTCCACCTCCCGCCCCGTGTTCTCGGAGACCCAAGACAAGATGTGAACTTGGGGGAAATGAGAAGTGGCCGTGTGGCACGAGGACCGTGATGCTCTCTCCCAAGCGTGACTCAGAGTGCAGGAATCACCCACATTTGGTCTTCAAAGACAGGCTGGGCCTTTGCGGAGTTCACGTCCCCTAATAGGTAACAGGACAGGCGGACTCTGGCTTCAGCTCGGCCAGATGCTGTGGATGCCTGCCCCTCTGGGTTCCAGGTCACTCTGTCCCTGCCTCTTCCTGAGGCTCTGAAGCAGCTGCCTGTTCTCTGCCCCCCGCCCTGCCTCACAGAGCACAGTCGCAGTTGTGTAGGTGCCAGTGGCCTCCTGCCACCTGGGGCCCCTGGCTTGGGAGACTCACGTCCACGTGGACCCTGTCCAGATGGGCAGAGACCAGGGCCTGACGCTCTAGCTGAGCAGCTCAGCGCTGGCCCGGAGGGAGGTGCGTGCTGATCTCCAAGACGAAGTCTGGACTTGCTCAATGCACGGTGAAGCCCAGCTCTGCCTTTGCCTCAGGCGTGTCCTGGGCTTCCGCTGCGTCCGCCTGGCATGTAATCAGCCATGCTCCTGCAGTTATTGAACTTGGTTTTCAAAAGGCCCAGTTTGAATCCAGCTGAGGGACTTGTCCTCAGCACCGTGATGTCACCCAATGGCATTTGGTGGAATAGTGGCCATTGCTTTAAGGCAGGCTGGGCTGTGTTTTGGTGTTTCACTGCATTCTCTGCGCTCAGAGCCTCATGACCCCTGGGGCGGGGTGGGGGCCGGCCGCTCCCCAGAGCCTCCCGTGTCATGTCTGGCCCCTGCTGGGACTGGTGGGTGCTTGCTCTGTGTGAGTTGTTGGATATTTTGGATCTAACCCTTGGAGGTGGGTGAATATCACCATCCCATTTCACAGACACGGAGGGAAATTAGAGGAGTTGTGTGTTCCACCCAGCTAGGAAGTAGGAGAGCTGGGATTTGACGCTGGGGCGGCCAGACCCCACCGCAAGTCCCTGAGCTCGGGGAACAATCTCTCCTCTTGCAATGGTGACCCCATCCCTGTGGCCGCAGCACCTCTGCTGAGCATGGTGCCTGTTCCGTCCTCACCTGTGTCGGATCGCGGGCGGGACCCCAGCTTCTGGACGTGGAGGGGCTCTAAGCAGTTTGGGGAAAAGCAGCCAATGTCGTCTCATTGGGGGGGGTCTTTGTTTCAGGTGAACAGGGTTTACTCTGAGACAGAACGTGGCACTCCAGCCGCCAGCTGGGACACAGGCGCCGGGAACCCTGGCAGGTGGGGATGCTCTGGGACCCTGCTGGGAGTCGCACCGGCGTGGGGTCAGGTGCGGAAGGCCCACATGGGCTCCGATAACATAGCAGAGTGGCCCGTGTGACCTCCCGGTGCCCACTTGCGCGATCTCGGGGGAGTCCGGTTCCCGGCAGCATCTTTCAGAGGAGGACACAAGGCACAGAGGGTTTAAGTCGCTTTCCCAAGGTTGCACAACAACGGCTGGTCCGTGCAGGGTTCCGGGCCAAGCCTCCGTCCCCTGACACACAAAATTCCGAGAAGTGGCTCCCAACGCACCTGCCCAGGGGATGAAGGAGCCCAGCCCTCGGGGAGGCGGATACACCGATGGCATCCCGGACCGCCCCCCCACCCCCCGCGTGGAGCTGGTTTGGGCTGGCCTGACACTTCCCCTCACTGCTCCAGAACGTTCCGCATTGGGAACGCCGGCCCTATCCTCATCCGTTCTACAATCCCGGTGACGGCGTGTGGTGGTTTCCAGTTCTCTGTGATTACAGACGGTGCCGGGATGAGCATTCCTGCGCGCGGGTCTTTGTGGAGGTGCGAGTGCGTTTTCGCAGGGGGGTGGCCCGGTGCAGCTGCCGGGACCAGGGCAGACAGCTGCTCGGGGTCAGCAGAGATCACCGCACACGTCCGGCTGTTTGCAGAGACCCCGCTGCCCCCAGGTGGTCACCCAGTGACCCGCCCGAGTCACGCGAGGTGTGGGTGACCAGCGACACGTTCTTTCTGGAGGGCAGGTCTTGGTGGGATGAAGGTGCAGACAGTGGGAGGGGCAGGCCTTTGGGAGGCGGCAGGAGAAACGATGTCAAGGAGAGGTGGGGGACTCTTTCCTGTCACTCTGCCCCGCCCGTAAGTGTGGCCTGCGGTCGGGGACAGGAGGGGCAGGGAGCAGGAGAAGTGCAGGTGGTTGGGCATCAGCTGGGGTCGGGGGCTCCGCCCTGCACATCCCAGGTGGGCTGAGGGTGGGAGGAGGCGGGAGCCATGGAGACCTGGGTCCACCCAGCCGAGCGACACGCAGGTGCTTCCTCGCCGTGGGCAACGTGTTCATGTTACTTTGAATGTGCCAGAGTTAAAAAGGCAAGTTCCCACGTGGGGGTCAGGCCACCCCTGCCCGCCAAGACTGGGGATTGCTCTCCAGAGGGGCCTTGCAGGACCGGGCTATCACAGCTGGCCTAGGGCTGCGGATGGGCACCGGCGACCTGTCCCCTGACAGGCCACAGGTGTCCGCGGGAAGGCAGCCCTGTCCAGATGCTGGGGGGCTGTCCAGGGCCGCCCCCGCTGCCTGCTCCACATGGAGCTGACAATTCTGGGGAGATGTTTCGGGGAACTAGTTCCTGTGTCTTTCCTAAAATTCACAATTATTTTTGTTGCTCTTTTCTTGTTATAAAGGATATTCCTTAAAGTTTATGTGTAGGTGAGAGAAAGGAAGGGGAACAAAATGTAGCCTGTCCACAGCAACCAGCCAGTGCGGGTTTTCTGTGCAGACACATGTGGCCCAGCCATCCTGCCCACAGTCCCTCGGCGTGGATGCCTCCTGCCCCCACGAGCCTGGGACTCTCTGCCTGACACCTTCTCTGACCACCCACAGGGCAGCCCAGGCTCCGTGACAGATGGGAGCTGGGTCGATGCCCGGCTCCCACACCCTGTGTGGATGCCTTGGGGGCAAGTCCCCCACCGATTCCCAGAGCGCCCCAGGGCCCCTGAGCCGTGCTCCCCCCAGACAGGCTCTGCTGTGTCACCTCCCGAATAAACTGCTTGTCCTCAAATCCTCTTCTCGGGGTCTGCTTTGGGCACAAGCCACTGTGCCCTTGGGAGGCTCTGGAGCCTGGCACCTTGGGGGGTCAGAGAAGGTGGTCTCAGCTCGGCCACTGCCCAGTGGCAGGACTTGAACTCGGGGCTTTCCTGAGCATGGAGCGAAACAAGGCTCCTGCCACCTGCTCCGTTTGTTTTGCGGGGATGATGGATTCAGAGCCATGCCTTGTGTGTGGCCCGTGTGGGTCTCCACTCCGGGGCGGGTCTCAGCGTCATGCACGTGGCTCCCCCTGTTTGGGGTTTTGCGCCCAGACCGACTGCTCTGAGGGAGAGAACCACGGCTTAAAATTTAAGTGATGTTAAAAAACATCATTGTGTTCTTTTTCGCTAGCGATGCGCTTACGTGGCTGTGTGATCGGCAGGTGCGCAGACCTGCCGGTGGCCCTCGGTGGTTTTCTTCTCAGGTGGCTACAGTCTATCTGAAGACTCTTTGCATCCATCTCTCTTTTCCTTGCATTTAATTTCTAGAAGCTACGATCTAATTTCAAACGTAAAGGAAAAGTCAAAAGTAGTAACAAAGGAGGACGGCAGCGGCAACTGCTGTCCCTAGGTGAGAGGCGGCTTTTTCCCGTAGCCCTAATGGGTGGTCGCTCTGCTCCCTGGGCTGCAGATGGAGAAACTGAGGCCCCGAGAGGGGGGTGACTTGGAGGAAGCACAGCTGGGACGGGCAGAGCTGCAGTGGAGCCCAGCGCCCCGGGGCAGCCACGCTCTTTTTGAATCTAAATCTCTCTGATGCGCAGACCCGTGGGAGTCTCCAGAATCCCTACACAGGAGATGCTCGGGGGAAGCTGTCCTGGGAGGCGGTCGCCAGCTGCATTGACACTGAACTTCAACCTAGACTGAGAAGACAGTTGTTACACGTGGGCCCAGGCTGGGGCTCAGAGTGCCTCCGGGGCCACCCAAATCACCGTGCCTTAATTTCCTTATTGGGAATAGTGACAGTGCCCACTTTTTGGACTACCTGGGAGGAAATGCCTGGCCGTGCTGGGTGGGACGCGTGGCCGGCGCCCAGCCAGTGCCCGCGCACTGGGGCTGAGAGAGCAGAGTCTGCCCGCGGGCACCCCCTCACCCTGACCATGCTGCCAGCCTGGTCTGCTGCCTTCTAGCCCCTCTGGTGTGCAGTGTGGCCCTGGGAACTGCAGCCCCTGTGTGCCCTGTCCCATGGGCTACTGCCCGGCAGGGAGCCCAGGGAAGGGGAGCCACCAGCTCGCAGGGGCCGCCGCAGCCCCCGGAGAGACGCCCTCCCTGCTCTATTAATCCCTCGAGACATGGAAAAAAAATGACCGCTGTGGAAAAGGCCTCCTTGGGCCCCTCCCACCTCGGAGCAGCCGCATTCCTGAGCTCTCCCACCCATGGGAGCCCCAATGACAGATGGGGACAGGCTCAGCACGTTTCCTGCTCACCCGCCTGCCTCCCAGTGACCACGCCACTTCTTCCCTGCAATTCCATGCGTGGGCGGAGAGAAAACACCACCCCCTTATGGCCATTGCTTGGGAGGTAGTGTAGCCCTGTGGGTGAGGCTGGGGGTGGGGGTTAAGAAGCTGTGTGCTTTGGAGCGAATTCCTCTGCCTTTCCGAGCCTCAGTGTTGCCATCTGCAAAATGGGCATAGCGACATGTACCTCATGGGGGTGTGTCTGGGCCTGTCACCTCCCCTTCCTCTGTGTAATAATTCCCCTAATTTTAAACAAGGGCGATGACTGCCCGAAATAAGGACTCCATTTTCCAGCCTCCCCTGCAGGTGGTGTGGCCGCACGTCTCTGCTTAGCATCCCTTGCCCCACCCCGGGGTGCGCAGTGGGCGAATGAGCTGCTCTGGGCCTCGCAGACCGGGACAACCGCCCGGGGCAGAGGGACAGCAAGATTGGGGAGCATGGGCTTCTGCAAGCAGGGCAAACGGACTTCTGTTTAGTGGGGGCGTTAGATGCAGCTCAGTCCACGCACATCCTATGCAGGTTTGTGAGGTCACCAGCGGGGTCGCGGAGTCTTGTGTGCATGTCGCATTAGATTTTCACAGCCGCACCTTGAGGGTGGGAGCTGCTGCTGTTACCTCCTCTCAGCAGAGATGGGAAAAGTCACTTGTCGGCAGTCATACCGCTAATAAAAAGGCAGAACTTTACTAGAAACAAGATCTGCGGAGGTCCTGAAAGCCTGTCCTCTGAAAATCCACAACGGCGTTCCTGCTTCCCGAAGACAGCCAGCTCTTTCCTAAGCCCCTCTGGGATCAACGAGTTTTACCCAGCAGCCCTTTGTGCAAGGCGGGCTCTTCAGTAGACATCGCCTGGCAGGGCTGCCGTCTCTCCCCTGGCTGGCATCTCAAGAGCTTTGGCTCCCATTATGCAGTGAACTGGTCACAGTGGCTCTGCCCTGTGAGGCTTTTGTCGCTACCTGGGGAGCTGCGTACCATGTGGCTCCGTGTCGCTAAGAGGTTGGTATCTTCCGGAAGGAGCATGGTCTGCGTGGCTGGCGTGGCCGTGGGGCTCGGAGAGCGTGCATCTCTTTCTGGAGAAACTCGCCTTGAATGAACAACAGCATTTGAGCTGGAATAAAATAACGGTCTGCTTCCAGAAAGCTCTTGCGTGTCCATCTTGAACATGCAGCTGCCCCGAACTTGGCATTTTTACGGCCAGCACAATCCTGGATTTGGCCCACATGACCTGGTGGGCCCAGGGGGAGGCCAGAATGGGTCACAGGTAGAGGGTGGAAGAAGCCAGGTGCTTTTCTGTGGCATCCGGACATGGGCAGCGCAGGCTAGGGCCCAGCTTGACCCGCCCGGGCTCCCTCAGCGGCTGGGCCCCACCCCGTCCTTCCGCAGTGTGTGCCCCTCCTTTCCAATCGCGCCGGGCCCCTGGCACCGGCCTGGCCTGGCTTGGCCACCATGTTCTGAAAAGGCGTTCTCACATTTTTCTTCCAGGACGGGCTGGAACACAAACAGCCCTAGACGGTGGGCATCCGGCCTGCAGGGCCCATCGGCCCTATCCGGTGTTTGTCATTCCCTGGAGACGGCTGGGGGTGAAGGGCGGGGTCCGAGACAGGCATTCATGTGTCCACGGCGCGATCAGGACAGATGGGTATCTCCGGGGGCCGGGATTGGGGAGCCTGGTGTTTATCTGGCTGGGCAGTGGGACGCGTCCACGTTCGTTCCATAACTCGAGCCCTTGAAGCGTGTTCTACTTTGCTTCGCCGGAAGTTTATGGCCGGAAAGCCAAGTGTCTGGCCTGCGGCTGTGCAATTGCTGCACTGTTTCTGCTGGAGGATTTGGGGGGAGACAAACCGTTGTTCAGCTTTTCCCAGCTAACAGTGGGGCCTGAGTCATCTGGTGCTTAAACCGGACCAAGACGAGCTGGGCAGGCCTTTCTCAGGAGCTGGCGGTCATCTGGTCACCAAAAAGCTCTGTTGGTGTCTTGGCTGCTTTGGAACTCGAGGGGGACCCCCAAAAAGACTTGCAAAGTTTTAGACATAAGCTGGCCATGTGATCTCCGGCAGATTCCCGGGAGCTGGGCTTGCGGAGCTGTGAGCTTTACAACTTGGCGGCCGGAAGGCGTGATGCACCGTGTGCGTGCTCTTGCGTGTGCCTGGGCACAGATGTGTGTGCACGTGTGGGAAGCCCTAGAAAGGAAATCTGGGGGGCTCACTTTTTTCCTGGAAGGGAACTCATCTGGAAGGTCTGCAGGCAGGCGCTGGGGAGCCCCTCTGAGGGTCGGTGCAGAGGGCGGCGGGGGTGGGGGGTTGGACCCCGAGGCCATCCATCACCCTGAGGGCTGACAGCGTGTTAGCATCGCCTCAGCGAGAGATAGCGGAGGAAAAATGGCCTGCGGGGCCAGGCGCTTATCTGGCCTGGAGCCTGTGGGCCCTGGAGAGTGGGGGTGGGTCCGTCAGTCGGACCAGCTGTGGCCGCCCTCCACCCGGCCTCTCTCTGGTCCTGTGGCCGCCTGGTCACCTTGGGCTCGTGGACCTGACAGGACACTGTCCAAAACGGTGACACGGGGTGCCCATCCGTGGTGCGGGATGACGGGGTTCAAATTTTTCTTTGTCTGCAGTTTCCAATTCTCCTGTGAACGTGGGTGAGATACAGATTTTGTTTTTAAGCTGATCCGCTGCTGGCGGATTGAGCTCCCAGTGAGGACATGGGCAAAACCATCATCATCAGCATCACTGTAAGGCGTCTGCCGTGTCTGAATGACTTTCTGCACCATGGGCAGTGCTGGGACACACAACTTCAGACACGCGACCTTGCTCACTGGCCAGTGATTTCCCGAGAAGGAATCACTCAGACGTAGGGTTCCTGGGGCGCAGAGTCAGCTGATCCTAAAAGACAGGTGGAATTCCCGGAGCTAAATTCTAGACGGAGGAAAGGTGGGGTTATCGGGTGAGAGGGTGATTTGCAATGTGCCAAGTTGCCAAGGGAACCCAGTGTCCCCCTGGCTCACTCTATGGGATGTTGGTGGTCAGCCTGGGCAGACGGGGTTAGGGACCTTGGCGCCTCCAGCGGCTCCCATGCAGGGGTGCTCCTCGGGGTCTCCCGGCCCCTCCACGGCGAGCTCTGCCCGCCAGGTCCCCGTTATCAGCAGCCTGGGCGGCTGGCCTCTGGCCGTTGACACCTCTGCACTCACGGGGGCTGCAGACTGACACGTCACCCCAGATGGTCTTTGTTGGGCTTTATCTCCTAGGAGGGGGGTGGAGGGGTGGGGGCACCCAGGGGCCAGACCTCCCCGGCTGCCCCACAGGTGACCCCTACCTGCCACAAGGAGGTGACCCCCATTAGCCGGGATAATGACATAATGAATAGCAGCAGCAGCAGCAGCAGGACCCCCTCGTGGGGTGCCAGCCCCTCCACAAATACTGTTCTTGCAACACTCCTGCAGTGCCAGGGGCCGGAGCCCATGTCCCCGTCGTGGGAGTCCAGGCTCCAGGTGCGGCTGCCAGAGCCACGCCCCTTGCTCTTTGGCACGAGCTCGTTCGCTCCCCACAGCTGCTATCAATGAGGTCCCACGTGGTGCCCATTTTGCAGGTAGAGATCAGGTGACCTGTCTTTACAGGTGAGCGAACTGGGGCCCGGGTGGGGGCAGTCGAGGGCAGCCGGAAGTGTAAACTCTGTCCTCGCGGCGCTCGGGAGAGCGAGACCCGTCTGCAGGGAGCGGAGGCCCGGAGAGGCCAGCTGGACTCGAAGTCCCCGTGGTCACGAGATTCGTGGGGGCCCCGACAGCCACGCCAGCAAGGGCGGGAGGCCCTGCCAGTTGCGCCGCGACTGCCTGTTCATGGCGATGCGGGGCGCTTCTGGAAAATTTCCACCCCCAAAGTCCTCCTCTTACCACCGTCCTACAGATGGGAAAACTGAGGTCGAGAGAGGACCCGTGGCTTGCCCGAGGCTGCTCAGGTAGGATGTGGTGGCGATGGGTAGGGTTGTGACGATGTGGTAGGATGTAGGAGGCTCAGACCTGGGTGACTCTGGAGCCCTGCAGGGAAGGGTTTTGCTCCCGGTCCGAGAAGCAAAGGCAACACTCATGGGGCGTGTCCTGGGCTCCCATATTCATACCTAGGAGCTTCAGGCTTCTGGGGGACGATCCCTATGCCCTGGGGACTCTCCTTAAGTTCCCTGGTCCCATTTTTGCAATTTGTATTTGGAAAAAAACAAACAAGGCGATACCACGGTTGTTTCTCCTCCGGCCGAGTTACCACATCTTAGGAGCTGTTCACAGCTGAGCAAGAAGCTTCTTTCTGGGTGGATCCGGCCACTGTGTGCCAGGGTGGTGTGTCCCTTTAGTTCCTGCTCTGGCTGATGTTATTTCCCCAGCTTTCCAGAGCGAAGGCGTTTCAGAACCAGCGGTGTCTGTTCCAAGGGGCTCGGGGACTTGGGGACTTTTGTTTCTTACAAGCAGCAAGGGCCGCCAGCCGTGCCCCGCTAACTTGACCCCAGAACGCGGCTGTGTTATCGGGCCATCTCTGCAGCCTGGGCGAGTCCAGTTGAATTATGTCAAGGAGGTTATCAGGGGACAGACGGTAGTTTTCCCGCCAGGGCAGCCCGGGTCTTGGGGTTAACGGGCAAAGGTCAGCGTCTGCTGGGTTCCATGTGGGATGGATTAACTCACGCTGGGCTTGGGCAGTGGTGGGCAGCCGTGGGAGGACTCAGCCCCCCAGGCTAGCCCCTGTGGAACTCGCCCCAGTGTGAGCACAGGGCTTGGATCCACAAGGATTGACTCGATTTTGCTCCAGGGGAAAAAATTCGGCAGACTCTGTGGAGTCAGGACGGTCCTTGCAGAGGAACAAGGTCTGCGGCAGTGCAGGGTCTTGGCTCCTATGTGTTGTGACTTTGGGCTCAGGGTGGGATCGAGGGCTGGGAAGGTCACGGACACACAGGTGGGGAACCAGGATGCAGGGGACAGGGGAGAAGGCTGCTGGGGATGCGGGGGTCCTCCGGACCCGAGACTGCAGGAAGTCTGGGGCCCCAGAGAAACAAGAAAAGTTCTACTTTCAGTGAACTTTCCAGAACACCACCACCAGAATATCTAGCTACTTGTTGTCAGCAAAGGAATTCTATCTGCGTTGTCTTTGTTTTGAATGACATACGAGGTGTAGGTGGTTCTGATCATTGATTTATTAAGCACCGGCTGTGTGCCAGGCACCATACTAGGCATTAGAGATAGATTAGTGCTGGGGTGGGGGGAACCTCAAACAGACAAAAATCTGCCTCGGTTTACTCATCTCCACATGGGGCCGCTCACAGGCCTCCTTTGTGGTTTCTGGGGAAGTTCCTTAAGAAGGTGTCCCCGGAAGGCCTTGCTGGGGGCCTTCAGCGAGCACGAGCCGGTCAGGTGCTGGGGGTGTGGGTCTCGTTCTGCCACCAAGCATGGGTGCACGTGAGGGGACCCCGGCTCACCCCTCACCGGGCCACCTGGACACGTCCCTGGCTTCTGAGCAGACCCATCACCCAGGTCACAGTGGGTCATCAGAGGGTCTCGGCTGTTTTTTTAGAGACGCTGATAAGACCCCTGAGGGCACGTTCGGAGGGGTCTGCACCGCCCCCCCAGCCCTTCTTGCCAGGCCCCGTGCCTCCACCTGCATCCTCTGCGGACTCTGCCTAAGATGTCCCTTAGCTACGGGGTCAAATGCTGGGAAAACCCGCCGCCTGGTGAGACCTCAGGGTTACAGGAAAGGAAGCCCCCGCCAGAGCCCACGGCCCAGACTCCGCCGTCCTCTGCCTGCTTACAACCGTGCAAACAAGGCACGTGGTTCCCCAGCCCAGGTGTTGAGTTCCTGGAATCCCTGGGGCAGCCTGCGCGAGGGGTGCTGCGGAGGCTCCTTGGGGTGGAGGAGGGGGCTCCCCGGGTCCTGCAGTTCAGGAGGCAGCGCGGGGTCCCTGGCGAGGCCACAGCCGTGGGTGGCCCCGGCTCACCAGGGCACGAGAGGCTGCCAGGAACACGGGAAAGCTCTGAGGCCTTGGAACAAACGCAGAGAGCCGGGTGCTTGCGAAAGGGCGATGAGCTCAGATCTGGCTGCAGCCGCCCCGCCGGCCCCCCACGCCGAGCCGCCCTCCGCCCCAACCTTTCTCTGGGCCCAGGGAGAACAAGAGCCCCAGAGACGCCGCCAGGAGGGAGGCCTCTGGCCATTCCACTGCAGGAGCCGGTGCTGACTCATTTTCCCAAAAAGGCTGCAGCAAAGCTGATATCAGGCCAGCTTCCTGGAGTGCCTGCTCCTCGGGCTGCCCTGGGCCGAGGTTTGGCAGCTGCAACCACTGCCTGGCCAGGAGGCTCAGGGTGCTGGCGTCAGGGAGATGGGGGTGCGTGGAGCCCAGGCAGCTCGCCAGCCCCGGGATGCAGGCCTCCTGCAGGAGGGGCTGAGAGTGTCCAGGACACAGGGACCCGGCCTTGGGGCTGCTGGAATAGACAGCTGAGGGCAAGAGGGGGGCCCATGGTGGTCGAAAGCTCCCCGCAGGGCTGGGGTGCACACTATAGGTATGAACTGGGTCCCCAAAAGGGGACCTAGAACCTGGAGGGCAGAGTCCCAGCTCCCGTTTACTCAGCTGTGATCTCGAACGAAGGCTCTTCACTCCTCCAGGTCTCGATTTTCTCACCTGCAAAACTGGGACGGGGACCAGCACCCACCTTAGAGGCTGCTGGGGGACTCCGGGGGGACGTGCGTGAGAGGAAGCCCTTTGCGGGGCCCGGGGAAGCCCTCGCGCATCAGCGGCTGGCATCCTTCCCGCTCCCATCCCTCCAGCACGGTCACCTTCCTCTGGCTGCCGTTCTGGTGCTAGGGAGACACTGGTGGATCTGTCAGGTGATGTCCCTGGCCCCCTGCAGATCACCTTCCCCATGTGCCTGGGTCACACAGCCAGAGTGGAGGGGAGGGAATTTGGCTTAGAGCCCCCCTCCAAAACCCAGACTTGTTCACTTCTCGGTGCTGTGTTTTACCTGGACACGTGCTGGTAGAAGGTGGGCACAGAACAGAAGGTGTGCCTGGGCCTCCAGTGCCCTTCAGTGGGGCTATGGTGTGTGTGCGTGTGTGCTTATGTGCACAAGCTTCTATCTCTGTGCTTCTGTGTGTGCGCCATGTGTGTCTCACTATGCATACATGTGTATTTTTGTGTGCATGTGTGTGAATGCATGTGTGTATATGTACAGGCCAGTATGCATATGTATGTAGGCTGTGTGTGCATGCATGTATATGTTTGTGTGCAGATCTGTGAACATGCGTGTGCATATGCATAGGCTATGTACCTGCATGTGTGTGTTTGTGTGCACGTGTGCATGCATGTGTGTGTGCCTGGCCCTGTTGGAGGAGACCTGCCTTCTGCTTTTGGAATTTGAAGGTTTGCTCGAGCTCTGGGAAGTGCTGAAAGGCCAAGACGAGTGGTCCCCGCTCCCTGTCTCTCTTCACTGCTGATGAGGGAACAGGATGAAGAGAGACCCATGGCTCCTGGCCTGGGCCTTAGGTGGCAGGGCCACAGATTTTACTGAAAGACAGGACCCTCTCCACTCCTGCCTTCACCCGGGCCTCGGCTCCTGGGCACGGCCCGTAGCATTTTCACAAAGACTGTTCAGGGTTCAAGGGGACTCTGCCCACTTCCAAATGACTCCCACCACCCCTTCCTTCCCGGATGGCTTCTGCGTGCCCAGGAGTAGTCACCCAGTGGAGTGCAGGGCTACCCTGAGGAGGGGAGTGGGTGGAGGAGAGGGAAGGGGAGGCTGCACGGGGAGGCTGTGACACATTTCCCGGAACTTCTGTCTCCCTGTGCTCTGCCCTGAAGACCGTGCTGCCCTCGCCTCCCCCAACCGTACCCACGGCAGAGCAGCAGGGGTGGGGGATCCCAGATGGACCCCATCCCTGCTCCATGCCCACCATCGCTGGGGGCCACACACCTGTTTCACCATGTTGCCCAGGCCGGTCTCAAACTCCTGGCCTTAGGCAATCCTCCTGCCTCCCAAAGCGCTGAGATTACAGGTGTGAGCCACAATCGCACCCAGCCTGAAAATCTTTCATATGCTTATTTGCCATCCAAATGTCTTCTTTAGTGATGTGTCTATTTAGATCTTTGGCCTGTTTTAAAATTTGTTTGTTTTCTTATTGCTGAGTTTTAAGAGTTCTTTATATATTCTGCATACAAGTCCTTTTAACAGCCATGTGATTTGCAAATATTTTCTCCAAGTTTTTTGCTTGTCTTTTGATTGTCTTAACAGTATCTTTCATAAAGTAAGTGTTCTTACTTTTGATAAAGTAAGATTTAGCAATTTTGTTCTCTTCTGGATTATGTTTTTGGTGTCGCATCTAAAAACGTGTCACCAAATGTTAGATGAGATAGATGTTACCATTTTTTAAAGAAATGTTGTAGTTTTACAATTTGCATTTAGGTTAATGATCCATTTTGAGTTGTGTTTTGGATAAGACGTGAGGTATATCAAATCTTTATTTTTTGCATATGGATGTACAATTGTTCTGGCACCATTTGCTGGAAAGACAGTCCCTTCTCCATCTATTTGCCTTTGTACCTTTGCCAAAAATCAGCTGCCTGTGTCTGTGGGGGTCGATTTCTGGGCTATTTGAGTAATGTAGCTTTTATAGCAAGTCTTGAAATTAGGTACTATGTGTCTTCCAAATTTTTTTTTCCAGAAGTGTTTTGACCATTCTAGTTCCTTTGCCTTCCATGTAAATCATAGAATCAGCTTGTCTAAATCTATTTAAATAAAAGTCTACTGCGATTTGGATTGGGATTGCATTGAATCTAGAGGTAAAATTAGAAAGACTTCACATTTTAACAATATTGAGTCTTCCAATCCATGGACGTAGTATATCTCCTGATTAATTTAGATCTTTTATTTCTTTCATTAGTGTGTTTTAGGTTTCAGCATACAGACACTGCACATATTTTGTTAGATTTATGCCTAAGTGGGTTTTTTTTTGGAGGGGCGGTAGGGGCTATTATAGATGGTATTGGTTTTATAATTTCAAATTCTGACTGTTCATTGCTAGTACGACGGTTATATCTTCATTGTGTATCGCACAACCTTGCTAAGCTTATTCATTTACTGTAGGAGTTTTTTAAAAAGAAGGTTATTTTCTCAAAAGATAATCATGAATCAGGTCAACAGCAAATGGAGACAGTTTTATATCTTCTGTTCCAATCTGTATGCCATTTATTTCTTTTTCTTGCCTTATTGCACTGGCTAGGACTGCCAGTATGATGTTGGATAGAACTGGTGAGAGAGGACATCCTTGACTTTTTCTGATCTTAGGGGAATAGCATCCAATCTCTCAGTGTTGTCTGATGTTAACTATAGGTTTTTACTAGGTTGCTTTATTAGGTTAAGGAAATGCCCTTGAGAGGTTTTGGTTGATTTTCTTTGCTGTTGTTTGTTTTTGTCATCGGTGGATGTTGAATTTTGTCAAATTTTCTTTGTATCTACTGAGATGATCATATGGTTTTTCTTATTTAATCTACTAATGTGGTAAATTATATTCATTGATTTTCAAGTTCTTTGAATTTTTGATGAACAAGAAAACAACAGTTTAAAATACTTCATGTATCCATTATTACTAATGGCTTCTTTCTGGCTCAGTAGCTTTGCACTTAACCTCTCTGGGCCTCAGGCTGGGACATTGGGAGTTGGGCTGGACCATTGATGTGTAAAGGCCTTTGCGGTTTTGGTGATGGGGATGGTGAGAATGCTAACTGGAACCGTGCTTTTCTGGGGCTTGGCCTTTATGCTAACAGTGAGCATAAGAGTTTACCCTTATTGAGCACCTGTTGTTTGCCAGATCTTAGGCTAGACCTTGCGACGTTTACTCACCAACATTATGAGATATGTATTCACGATCTTCATTTGGCAGAAAAGGAAATTGGAACGCAGAGAAGTAATTGTTCATGTCTGTGTATGTGATGACCTCCACAAGCAGTGGAGGTGCAGTGGGGCACAGACCCAGGCCCCCCAGCACGGGGCCACCAGCCACATGGGGCTCCTGAGCCTCTGAAGTGTGACTGACCCACACTGAGATGTGCTGTGAGTGTACAATAACACCCAGGTTTTGAAGACTTGCTACAAAAGAATTTAAAAATATCTCAATAATTTCTATATTGCATTTCATATTGAAATAATATTTCGTATATATCAGGTTAAATAAAATATGAGTATTAATTTCACCTGTTTTGTTTTACTTTTTAATGTGAGCAGTAGAAAATTTCTAATTACGTACCTGACTAAGACTTTATTTCTGTTGTGCAGCGCTGCTCTGAACAAGAGGTCGGCAAGTTATGGCACATGGCCAAATGTGGCCGATGCCTATTTTTTTTTGTGAATAAAGTTTTATTGGTACGTGATCACATCCATTTGTTCACATATTGTCTATAGCTGTTTTCTACCTATGACAGCAGAACTGAGTAGTTGCAACAGAGACCGTGACACACAAAGTCCCACGTATTTACTATTAAACACCTGGCTACCTGGCCTCTCGCAGAAAAAGTCTACTGACCCCTGCTCTAGATCGCAGCGTGGGCATCTAACCCCCAGAACATGAGCTATCTCTGTGGAGAGATTATAGGTGGTTTTACATTTTCTTCTTTTTACATAAAGTTTTTTTTTTTTTTTTGGTAAAGTTTCTGAAATGAAAACATTACTTTTGATGATAAGGAAGAAAAGTCACAAATGCTTTTTTATTACAAAATAATAAACTATGGGATCGGGGGACAGAAAAAGGAGGGTGCCGGTGAGGCTGACCTGAGAACCAGCCGACTCCGCTTAGCTCCTAGCTGCCCCTGGGAGGGCTGGGGAGGACCCTGGGACGTCCCCAAACACCCCTTCCTTTCGCAGGGGCTGCGTACGTGGGGGTGGCAGGCAGGGGCACAGGGGCTACGGAAGCCGTTAGCCAGAGGCAGGCCCAAGGAGGCCGGGCCGTTCAGCGTGGGGGGTTCGGGACGAGAGGCCCATCTGGTTTGCATTAGGTTTATAAGCTTGATAGCAAATAAGGGTATTAGAGCTAATTTACTTATTTAGAGAAAGACGACTCAATCCCAGAAACTGTGATTGCGATGGAGTAGCCTCCTCCTCGGCCTGCAGAGATGCCCTGCGGGGGGCAGGGGGGGCCTTGTGCTAACATTGGTATTTTTTTAAAAATAGCCCTGCAATCACGTGTGGCCTCGGGGCCAGACTGCAGAACTTCCAGCCCCTCCCCTGCCTGCCCATCTGGGGATCCCATGGGGACCTTGGCTGTGTCCTCCAGCCTCCTTGGGCTCCAGTTCCCACAGCAGCCCTGGGACCCCAGGTAGCCTCCAGAGTGAGAGTAAGGACAGAGCAAACATGCAGCAACATCCATCCCAGCCCAAAGTCCCACGTCCGGCAAGCTCAGCTCTCTGGATCCCAGGGGGTCGTCAAAGCATCACAGGGCCCTGATTGTTGGTTGAGTCTGTGCGCTGCAGCCAGCAGCGGCCTCCCATCCGGGCTGCCCAAAGCCCAGGTCCCCGACCCATCTCCCCCAGGGACCAGGAATGACGTCACTCGATTTCCTGGCTGAGCTCAGGCTCCACCCTGACACCCGGGACTCTGGTTTCCAGAATTCTGGCTGGAAGCAGAGCAGCACTCACTTTGGCTTGGCTTTATGAAAAGAACTTGGGGGACGGCCATGGTGGCTCACACCTGTAATTCCAGCACTCTGGGAGGCTGAGGTGGGAGGATTGCTTGAGGCCAGGAGTTCAAGACCAGCCTGGGCAAAATAGTGAGACCCCATCTCTACAAAAAACTAAAAAAATTAGCAGAGTGTGGTGGTGCACTCATGTAGTCCCAGCTACTCGGGAGGCTGAGGCAGGAGGATCGTTTGATCCCAGGAGTTTGAGGCTGCAGTGAGTTATGATGATTTCACTGCTCTCCAGTCTGGGTGACAGAGCAAGACCCCATCTCAAAAAAAGAAAAAGAACTTGGGCTTTGGGATCAAACTGGAATAGGTTTGCCAAGTTCTGCCTTGGGAGCTTCATTCTCCCCACCAGTGAGAATTGAAAGTGGTGCCCACATCGCAACCCAGCGGGGAAGGTTAAACAAAGATAACGGGTGGGGTACGGTCGCCACAGAGCTGGGCATGGAGTTAGAGAAAGCCGCAGCCACGAGGCAGATGGAAGGCGGGAGGGGCAATCTTGTTTTGTCAAGATGGATGCTTGCGAGGCAGGGAGGGAACCTCAGCTGCAGGACCAGCACGTAGCTGTGCGGTATCAACTTTAGAACACAGCTGGAGATGCTCTGGAAACTTCTCCTTCCCTCCCTCCCTCCCTGCTTCCTCCCTTCCTTTTTCCTTTTACGATATATTAGAAGTTCAGCATGGCTGAGTTATCCGCATTGTTTTTGGACCAAACGGCATATTGTAGATTTGCTAAACTGAATATTCCTTCTTCAAAGTTTATATTTGTAATCTCGATAGCATGATGACATCCCAATCATGTAAGATAAGGACCCCAGGAGTTCAGGCATGGTTGGATCCAGGTGCTTGAATAATGCAGTAGAAATCTGCGTCTCTCCCTTCCCTTGGTTCTGCTTTGGTCCGGGGTGGGTTCATTTCAGGGTGTTTCTCTGCACGTACTGGCCTCTGGCAGCGCGACTTTTGCAACATCACTTTGCTGATGTCACCGTGAAGAGTGAGCTTCATTCTCAGCTGCCCCAGGAACATGCTGGGTTGACTCATATTGACTTAGCCACATGCCATCTCTGAACCAATCAATGTGCCTTTGGTTGTCTGGGCCTGAGTCCTGTGTTCACTATGAAACCAAAGGGTGGTGTGATCCACCACCCGAATCTTATGGGCTGATGACGGGAAAGGCATAGTTTTCATAAGAAAGTGGAGGAAAATTCCAGAAGTAATGGAGGTCAGGTGGTCAACAAAGACTGTCCTGCACAGAGCTTGAAATGCCACCACTGGATACAGCCCCTTCCAGACCTTCTGAAGAACAGAGCGTTTCCCTGTGTCCTACCCGCCTGCTACCCTGGGATGATTTCATTAGCATGTTAACAGGGGTTAGGGGTGTCTGATTCAGTCATTAGCACCCACTGTCACTTAGCACAGGCAGGGACTTGAGGTCCTCAGGCAGAGGACAAGCCAGCTCCGCCGGAAGGCGGAGTGGGAGGCTCTGGCATTCAGAGGATAGCGTGAGAGCCCCTGGTGTGGGCGCTGGAAGTTTCCAAACAGAGTGGGGGAGAGAGGCTTTGCAGACAGGCTGCGTGATTGCACAATCCTCCTCCTGGGCCGGCCCTGTCACGCATCGCTTCCGAGCAGCTCCTCCGGGCCGGGCTCCGGCGTCCGTGTGCAGGGACAGTTCACGCCAGGTGGAGCCAGTGACGCTGGCCAACAGATGCGTCTCTGTTTACACGCCGGGCTCCCTCCCACTCAGCCTCCGAGGTTCAGCTTCCACGTGGGCTCCTCTTCTAGACTGGGGTTGCCAGGAGCGTGAGGAGCTTGTGTGGTTTGGTCGTTACCGCGTCTCCGCGGCCTGGCGCGACGCTGGTGTGCAGTAAGCGCCATCTGTTTGGACGGATGGTGGGTGGGTAGAGGGCTGAGTGGGTACGTGAGCGGCTCGGTGGCCGGCTGTGAGGACGGTGGAGTGGACCGATGGCGGCACGGAAGGCGGCGGGAGGCAGAGCCACGTGACTGCTAAGAGCAGCGTCTTGGAGCCAGGGAGCCTGAGTTCAGATCCCTCGTCTGCTGTTGTCTGCCTTGCTCACTTCCGGTGCCATTGCAGCCTCTCTGGGACTCTGTTTTCTGACCAGTAAAGTGTGATGCCACCCGTTTTCACCTCAAAGGTGATTGCGGAGATGATCTGAGACGTGACACGCAGAAGCACTTTGCACTGTGCCTGCCCCACGCTAAGAGCTCAGTAACTGGGACTCACCTTGTCCTTGTTCCTTTGTTTGTCAGCGAGTATTTATTTAGGAAGCTAGGCACTTCCTAGGCGCTGGGGACCCAGCAGAAGGTGATACGGCACCGTTGCCCGCCAAGAGCTAACATGTCTATGGAATGCCATTTCCCTTTTGCCTTTTATAGCACTTATTTCAATTTATGCAAATTTTTAATGCCTGCATTTTTTTCTAAAGAATCCTCCCTTAGTGGACTGTGTGTCCAGCCAGGCTCGGGCCCTCACGGTTTTGTTCGCAGCTGCGTATCAAAGGCAGAGCAAATGATTATTCTCCTTCCAGATGCTCAGGCCAAGCGCCCAGGGCTCTGCCTTCTCTCTCCCTCCCCAGGCCACGTCAGGTTGTTCAGATCCCTTCGGCTCTGCCTTCGAAATAAGCCCGGAATCCAACTTCCCCTCCCGCTTTCTCCTCGACCTCTCGTGGGCCAGGCGCCCCAGTCCCTTGCTGGAATCCCGCTGACTGGTCTCCGTCTTCTGCCCCGAGGGTCCCACCCTGGCTCAGCCAGAGTGACCATGACGCGCCGATACTCCCCCCCCCAGTGGTCCCAGCTCCCCCAAAGTAATGCCAACGACCGTACGGTGACTTTCAGGCCCCCGTGGGACCAGTTCCAGCCCAGACCCCGACTCTCAGCATCTGCCCGTTGTCCTCGCTGCTCCGGCCCTGGGCCTGGCTGACCCTCCGGGTGCCGGGCTCGCTCCTCCCTGGGGCTGCGCACGTTTTGCTCTCTCTGCCTGGAAACTCTGCTTGGCCATCTGAACGCGCCTCCCTCCCTGCCTCCCTCAGCACCCACTTGTCAGCGAGGCCTTCCCTGGCCACTCTGTCTAAACGCTGGCAACGTCCCTCCCCTGGCACTTCTCGTCCCCCCTCCCTGGTCTTTTCTCTCCTTAGCGCGTTTCTGCCTAACAGGCTGTACGTCTCATCTGTCTGTTTCCTCCCAGTTAGGACGTAAATCCCCCAAGGGCAGATGCCTTGTGTTCACTGCTGTATCCTCCATGATTAGCTTAGTGCCTGGCATATAGTAAGTGCTCGATGAATCTCTAATGAATTATTAATATTAGTATGACCATTACTGCCACTGTTGCTGTCACTCTCTTCCTCTCAGAGGACATTCTAACTGGGGTGCTTGTATTTTGTGTGCCTATATTTTATGTGCACTCTTGTGTACCTGTGCAACTGACTGCACCAGTCACTTCTTGTGCATGAGTGATCTGTAAAGGGCACGGGGACCGCAGTAAGCCCTCTCTGAGGTCTCGCTCAGTTGAAAAATGCTAAGACCGTGCAGTGGGTTGAACGGTGGCCCCTGTCCAGAGATGCAACCACATCCACTTCCTGGAACCTGTGAGTGTCACCTCATACGGCAAAGGAGTAACTATTCCTTTATGTGACAGAGATGTGATAAGTTAAGGATCTTAGGAGGGAGCTGACCCAGGATTGCCCAGGTGGGCCCTAAATCCTTACAAGAGACACGGAGAGAAAAAGGCAGAGGGAGGAGAAAGCAGCTGACCACAGGGCGGAGACAGGAGAGACACAGCCCTAAGTGCAGGAACGGTAGCGTCCCCGAGAGCAGGAAGAGGTGAGGACGCATCCTCCGCGAGAGCCTCTGGGGGAAGCACGGCCCCGCTGACACCCTGATTTCAGATTTTGGGCCCCCAGGACTACGATGGAATAAATTTCTGTTCTAAGCCACAGAGTTTGTGGTGCTGTGTCACAGCAGCATGGGAAACTCCCACAGGCTGTGGCTCCATAGAGCCAGCTGGCGCCTGCACAGCCGCGGTGGCCACCGCCGAGGACGGGGCTCGTGGACTGCAGGCTGGGGACCTGGCATCCCCGCTCTGCCAGCGCCTGGCCTCAGGCTGACGCCGAGCCCCAGACATGATCTGCTGGGAGGGCGCTGAGCAGGGCTATCGACGCGCTGCCCAGACACACCTGCAGCTTGGGTTGGTACCGCGCCAGCGTTTGGGTTTCAGGGCCCGTCTAGGTGGGACTTGGGACAGGTCTGTGTCCCTGTGACCCAGGAAACAGCGTCCTCTGCGTGCTGTCTGCACCTCCTTGGTTTATGTGGACAAACCACGCCTGCACATGGCAAATGAGCGTGTCAGTAAAAATGCGACCCCTACACTGCTGGCGCAGGGCTTCAGGGAGTCCCGCTGCTGGGTGGCGGACACGTCTCCGTGGACCGCGGGCTCGGCTGGGGGCCATGCCAGAGTCATGGGGAAGGTCACCGGCAGCAGTGTTTGTCCTGCACGCGGCTTCTCCTGAGCTACCTGCCCCGTTGCCTCCGCTCAAGACGGCAAAGAGGCCGGGAAGGAAGCCGAGCAAACAGACGGCCTGACCTCGCAGCCTCCATCCTGGCAGCTGCGTGGGGGCCACACTCGCGGTTTGCTCCAGGCTCAGACACAGGGGCTGTAGCGCGCGCGACGTTGCACAGGAGGCTCATGTGGGGACAGAGAGGCTCATGGGAGGAGGCTCATGGGGGGACAAAGGAGGCTCATGGGAGGGCAGAGGAGGCTCATGGGAGGGCAGAGGACGCTCATGGGAGGGTAGAGGAGGCTCATGGGATGGCAGAGGAGGCTCATGGGAAGATAGAAGAGGCTCATGGGATGGCAGCAGAGAATCAAGGGAAGATAGGAGGCTGATGGGAAGGCAGAGGAGGCTGATGAGAAGGCAGAGGAGGCTCATGGAAGGACAGAGGAGGCTCATGGGAGCAAGAGCCTAGGACACGGAGGGGACAGAGCCAAGGTGCTGCCACCTGTGTGGAGACCCAGATTGGGGAGGGACTGGCCAGCACCCCCACCCCCACGTCACTTCGGGGCTGTGCAGGGGTCGCACAGGCTCTGGGAAGCTGCTCCGGCCCCGGCTGACGTGGGGGGAACCCTTGGTTACTTCTCAGAAAGTTTAAGTAAACTTCATCTCATTCCAGAACCGACCGAGCTGCCCTGTGTAAGGCGCGGCGCTGGCCACAGGGGACGACAAGGTCACCAGGATGCCATTGTGACGAGGGGCAGAAAACGTGGACTTGTAATCCCTGAAGCCAGGTACCTACATGTGTGTCTACGTCTGCGGCCGTGTGTGCGCATCTACATACGTGTGCGTCTACATACATGTACGTCCGCCTCTGCGTACACGCGCTCCATGAATCAATGTCATTGAGGAGCAATTTACCTGCGATGTGGGCGCCCATCGCCGTGTGTGGTGGGGTGGGTCTGGCGAGCACGCACACCTGTGCCTGCCCCTGATCCTGAGCACTTCCACCCCCCGAGAGTCCCTCCTGCCTCTTTGCCGCCCACGCCCTCCTGCCCTGGCCCAGGCACCCTCACCTGCCGCCTCTCTCTCTGGAATGTTCCATTGGGGACCACACGTGTGCCTCGTTTGTTCCCGGTTCCTTCCGCCCCAGTGGGGCTCCCGAAGGTTGCCGCTGTCGCTGCGTCGTCAGCCGCTGGGCGGAGCTGGGTCCGTCTCACCTGTGGTGCACCTGTGTGTTGTCTGCAGTTGGGGCTCTTAGGAATAAGCGTGTTGTGAACATTTTGTGGGCAGGTGTTTTGTGGAACATTCCCATTTCTTTGGGATGAACATACCTGGGAGTGGGATCCACTTGGCATTATTTATGTTCAGTCCGACCAGAGGTGGAGACCGGCTATTCACAAACCTCTTTCCTCTTTGTCGTGGGCCCCCAGCCGGGCCACACTTTCTAGCAGTCCCTGTGGTCAGGTGAGGTCCCGGGACAAGCTGTGTCCATGGAACAGAGAGAAGGGACGATGCCACTCCCAGGCCTGGCCTCTAAACCTCCCCCCCCATGCTCCCCGCACCCTGGGCCGCAGGGTCAGAGACTCGGGGATGGGGTCCCGCGATCTGTGCATTAACAAACCCTCCAGAGGTTCTCATGGCCCTGGAGTTTGCGAACAACTGATCTAGAAGGTTCTAAGGAGCAGAGGAAAACACGCCCTCTTTCATTCGAGGAGCCCTGGGGAGGGGAACGTGCCCCTCAGTGATGAGCGCAGTGAGGACCCAACTGCCGGATAGTTTCCAGAGAACTGGGAGGGCTGGAGAGCTGGGGAGACAGCCTCCTTCTGAGGTTCCTAGAGCCACATCGAGTCCACGGGTTCCTGGGTGCCGTGGAGGACACGGGGCATGATGTGTGCCCCTCCTGGGCCATCGGGGCCCTGGGACAGGCCAGGGAGGGCTCAGGTGCTGGCCTGGCGGGCGGCCCTCCTGCCGACGGACTAATTAGGCCACATCTGGATCTAATTAGCCATGGAGTCTCCTCCAGAGGCGAGGGCTGCCTTTATCACCCACATGGCAGGGCTGCGACAGGAGAAAAATGGCTGGCGATACGCTCTGCTTCCTGGGGAGCCGCGTGCGCTGGGCAGGGAGCGTGTGGGCTGCAAGCGAGGATGTTCCATGTGGGACAGAGGACCAGCCACTGCCCTGCCACGGGATGGGTGACCGCGTGGGGGCTGGCAAGACCCGAGGCCCTGCGAGAGCCTCACCCTGCAATTTGCGATCTTCAGGGTCCTTGTGGAGGCGGAAGGAGTCACCGGGCCTTGTTAACACTTCGGCCTGCTTCACAGCACACGTTGTGACAAAGGTCCTTAGCTAAACCCGCAATGACAAAGGGTGTTTTCCTCGGCTCCTTGGAACTTTCCAGATCAATTTTCTCAAGCCCTGGCACCAGGAGGCTTACAGGGAGGTGTGTTAAAGCGCAGATTGTCGGCCCTGCCCTCGGTCTCTGACTCGGTGGGTCTGGCCTGGGGCCCGAGGACCATCTCTTCCCACACGATCCCAAATGATGAGGCTTGTCCCGGGACTTTGATCTGGGAACCTCGGTTCCGGGTCAACACAGGTCCCTAACTTGTCCTCACGTGGCCTCCATCTGAGAGCTTTACAGCAACCCTGCAGAGTCAAGGCCGTTTCTACCCCGCGTTAGAGACGCAACACCAGGGTGGGCAGGGAGACCCAGTAGCCCAAGGTCGCTCGGTAACTGGGCTCCAGAGCCCAGGCTGCCCTGGTCCAGGCACGGAGTCCTAGAGAGTAAAAGTTGGTCCTGTGGGGTTAAGGCTGGGGCAGCTCCTCTGCCCGGCACACAGTGTGGCCTCAGGGCCTGTCGTCACCACGCTGCGCAGGGCAGGTACCCGGAGCCCCGTGGTTTTCACCAGGCAGGCAGTGCTCCTGCGTCACCACCTGGTCAGAACGCAGCAGACCTCGAGCCATCCCCATCCCCGGGGACTTCATTTAGCCAACTGTCTAAATGTAAATTTAATAAGCTTCCAGGGAATAACAATGGGTTAAAAAAATCAAAGTCCCCTTTTAGTGCTGACTGGATTCCCACCTCCTGCCTTCCTTTTGCTTTTCTGCTTCTGATCTGTGCTGACCTTAGAGACCAGATAACCAGACGTGCTAGTGTTGTGTGCAAAACAAGAGTCGATGGGCTACGGGCGGGGACCTGTAGGCGCCACAAGGGGAGGCAAAGTGATCACCCTACTCCTTGGCAAAGTCACCTCCCCAACAAAGCACACGTGCCATGAGGGCTGCAGCCGATCTCTTGCTGCGGTGCCCAGAGTCTCAGCCTGTGCGCCGGTTCTGGGGGTCCCCGCCTGGTTTGTCAGACCCGGAGGGAAGCAGGTGCTCAGCACCAGGGGTTCTTGAACATGCTGCACTTGCCGTTAGCGGGAGCTTTGCAGTGTCCTGGTGCCCAGGCCGCATCCCAAGGGTTCTGCTCCAGGTGGCCCAGAGTGGGGTGCAGCCACGGCACGTGATTCTAAGGTGCACCCAGGGCAGAGATGTGCTCTGACAACGCTGTCACCAAGGAGCTTAGGTGTAGCAGGGCCATGATTTAGTTCCACAGCCAAAAAACGTCAGTACCATTTCTCTTTAAATGAATATGGTTTAGATAGTAATGTTTTAATGACTATAAACAGTAATATCTTTCTTTAAATAGAATTACTTTTAACAAATCTTAAGTCATATTCAACACTTCTGGAATGCTTACGTCACAGCAGGCACCGTGCTCAGCATTTTGCATTTGTGGGCATTTAAACTTTGCAGCAGCAAGCTGAGACATCAACTATTACTGGCCCCGTTTTACACAGGGGAGGGGGCGGCCACCGGGCTGGCCGGGGCGGGGCTGGGCTTTGGCCGGGACGGGCTAGCAGGTGGGCTCCGGGCCTGTGCACATAACCAACCACATCCAGCCCTGCAGAGCACCGTTAGCACAGCCTGAGCTGGGTGTTGCTTAGCTGTGCTGGTTGTACTGTGTCTGCGTCACGTTGAAATAACTATGTGATTATTGAAACAAAAGGTGTTCTCTAGGTACGACTTAAAATCATTTAGCCATCGGAAGCAGACAGCTTGCTCTTTGGGAAATACTGGGGCAGAGAGAGAATATGTGTGTGGGAATTTGGTTTGTGTTGGAACAATCTGCCCCCAAGGCTGTGGGACCCTGGTAAAGGCTTGTCACCCTCCTGAGTGCCCAGGGTCCAAGCGGCTGTGAGGCAGAGATAACAGTACAACCTTCAGGGGAGGCTGAGAGGTTAATGCTGACAGCGGTGGTCGGCAGGCGGGTTTCCTAGCAGAGTCTGCCAGGTTCTGAGCTGCGGCTTCGGCCTCATGGGCCTCTAACCCGGGTGTCCTGCAGAGACCAGGGAAACCAGCAAGTGGCTTGTAGGTTAGTCTACAAATAGGCTGAAAGAGACCTGAAAGAATGCGATGGAATTGTAACCTTCTCTCCTCCAAATATTCTCAAAGGCAATAAACCTTGGTTACAAATCAAGGGTCTTCAATGTTTTTATGACCAAAGCCCCTCCAGTGCCGGCTGTGGCACGTCCCACACCACCCCGAGCTCCTCGGTGGTGGGTCTTAGTCCATCCGTCAGTTGCACTTACCAAGCCATAATCAATTAATGACTCCCCAGAGTAATGGCAGATGTTTATCTAATAAAATAAAATAAAATTAGATGTCTATGGAAACAAAATGAGATATACATCCTAATGTAGAAGGCAGAATATTAAAACTCTAAGAGGAAAATATAGGAGAGTATCTTCATAACGTCAGATTCAAAACAACTTTTCGTAAACAACATACAGATGTCACAAGCCATAAAGGAGTTTGATAAATTTGACAGTATTGGAATTAAATTAAAACACAAAACTCTCCTGTTCTTAACAACAAACACACTATTAACAAAATGGGGGGGGAAGCCACAGACTAGAAGAAGACATTTGCAACTTGAGTGACTGCCCTGGCCTGGCGTTACCACACGGCAGGTGTCCACAAGCTGCCCCAGTCCCTCCCGTTCGCTTGTCCATAAATTTTCCGAGGATTATGTAGATGACGTCTGCAATGTGCTTAGAGCAGCCTTTAATACATCCTGCGCAGTAGGATTTGTCAATATTGTAATTATCTGAGTTTGTAAAATAGTTTTAAACAAGTCAATGGTGAAAGATAATCTGATGGAAAAGTATGCGAGGATTCGATCAGGTAAACCACAGGAGGTAAAAACAATGTACTCACTGCTGAAAAGGTCTAGGGGAGTGACCACTGGGATAGCCTTTCAGGCTTATCATAGTGACAAAACTTAGAAGTGTGACTAACACCGAATGTCACCAGTACATCGAGTGACATGGGTCTGCGTGGTGCAAATGTATTAATACCTCAAAGCACTCTCTGTACATAGCAGTTGGGCAATAGCTGGTAAAATTGACGCACTGTGTCCATTTCCTGGAGAAATTCTTGCAAATGTGTATTTTATATGCATGGATGCGTGTGGGGGCATGTTCCCTGCAGCAATGTATCGGTCAAACCACCAGCTGCCCGAAGCATGTACCAGGAGCCTGGCTGCGCATGCTCAGCTCACCCAGGGGCGGAGGGACAGTAACCAAGTTCATTCCACAGAGTATTTTGTGTCTATGTCCACCAGCTCTAAAAAGAGATTTGGGGGGTAAAAAAAAAAAATTTCAAAAGGAAATGTCAATGTGCTACTTTTAAAACCTTTTATTTTTATTTTAATGAAAAATAGTGCTGTAGGCTGTTTTGGATACATACATATGAGTAATAGTGAAAAAACAAAAACAAAAACACTCCTGGGACTGACTTAATAGTGGTGACTGCTGGGGAGGAGGGGAACCAGGTAAGGACTTCCGGGGTCTTCCAATCCCCGGTAGTGTCCTGTCCTCTAAAGCCACAGGAGTCTGGAGGAGTGTGGCAGATTGCAGAGCAGGGCACGTGGCGCCCCCGAGGTTCTGCTGACGGGGACGCCCTCACTCGCTCCGCACTCACAAAGCATGCCCTCCAGGCTTTAGCCAACGTTGGTGCACGCGGGATGCCTTTACCGACTGCAGGGGCTGGGGAAAGCTGAGCCCCACACTCGCCAAGCCTTTGTTCCCAAGCCAGAGCAGCACGGCCCCTCCCCGCTCAGACCCGGGGGGCGGGAAGTGCTGGCGGACAAGGTGGGTGCGGGCGGCTGGGGCGGGCGGCCACCAACCTGGAAAGGGGCCATGTCCTCCCAGCAATGGTCTCCAATGGAGCGTAGATGGCCAAATATTAGCCTGCCACATAACGGGGGGTGAGAAAATGTCGGTCTGTTTCTTGTATTTGATGCAGAAAGACTATTTAAATCTATGAAATGTTAAAAAAAAAAAAAAAGAGTCGTGTATGTTGGCGGGGAGGGGAGAAGGCCGGCGGGCGCATGTGTTTGATGGCGAGACTTCTGTGCATGGTCTTGTTGTGGTTGCCTGAATTCCTTCCAAACGGGCCTTTCTTTCCCCTTTCCTCCCTCCTCCCCCGATGGAAGAGGGCCCCCTCTCCATATTTTACGTGTTGTGATTTCACTGAGCCCTTCCAGTTGGTCGTCAACAGTTCATTTGTGCCAGGGCCTTCTGTAAACTCTGCGCTCGGGTCTCCCGACCTGACCACCCACCGAAACAGGCTGTCTAAACAGCGTGCGTCTGGGCCTCAGACGCAGCAAGTGAGTTAAGGATGGATCCCGTCCAAGGATTTTTTTTTTCCTTCTCCCGGCAGAGGTGGGGGTTGGGTGGGAGAGCCCGGGGCAGACCCCGGCGGCCCTGGGACCTGCTCAGATGTGGCCGTTTGAAGTTGGAGGGAAATGGCCCCTGCATTTTGTCATTTTTCTCCATGGTTGTCCGTGAATCACCGCGCTGTACTTAGACCCCCAGAACGTACCTGTAACTGAAGCTTTGTACCCTCTGACCGATATCGTCCCATTTCTCCCATGCCCAGCCCCGGCAGCCTCCAATCATGAGTGCAACGTTTTTAGGTTTCATATATACGATCATTTCACATTTGCCCTTCTGTGCCTGGCCTATTTCACTCAGTGTAACGTGGTCCAGGTTCACACATGCTGTCGCAAACGGTGGGATTTCCTTCTTTATGGCTGAATAATATCCCACAGTTTTGTCATCTATTCATCTATTAAAATGTTTTTAAAAAGCCGGGCACGGTGGCTCACCCCTGTAATCTTAGCACTCTGGGAGGCAGAGGCGGGAGGATTGCTTGAGGTCAGGAGTTTGAGACCAGCCTGAGCAAGAGCGAGACACCATCTCTACAAAAAATAGAAAAATTAGCTGGACATCATGGCACATGCCTGTAGTCCCAGCTACTTGGGAGGCTGAGGCAGGAGGATCGCTTGAGCCCAAGAGTTGGAGGTTGCAGTGAGCTATGATGATGCCATTGCATAGTTTGAGAACATTGGCTGTTACAGCCATGTCTTTTTGCTGTAAAAGTTTCTATGCAGACCAATGTGGGTCCTTCAAACACACTTGGAGTAGGACTTGTCTAGAGAAGCTCAGGGACCTCTGCAAAGCCACTATTGTGGGTCGAATCGTGTCCTCCTAAGAGATACGCGCACATCCTAACCTTTAGTAACTTTATTCAGAAATAGGGTCTTTGCAGACATAATCGAGTTAAGATGAGGTCGCACTGGATCAGAGTGAGCACTAATCCAATGACTGCTGTCCTTACAAGAAAAGATTTGGACGTGGAGACACGCACAGAGGGAAGGCAGCTACGTGAAGGCAGAGGCAGACGTTGGAATGATGAGACTGCGAGCCAAGGGATGCCAAGGGTTACGGGCAACACCAGGAGCTGCAAGATACAGGGAACCGTTATTCCCTGGAGGCTTCAGAGGGAACATGGCCTTGCTGACACCTTGATTTTGAACTCCTGGACTCCAAAACTATGGGAGAATTTCTATCCGGTTGGTAGTACTTTGTCATGAAAGCCCAAGGGAACTAGTGACATCACAAACTAGTTAATGACAGAAATGGGGTTTAAACCCAGGTCTTGCTGGCCCCTTGGCCCTCCTCTCTCCCCCGACGTTGCTCAGCCACGAGGCGCCCGAGGGCGGCAAGGACAGATGGCTTTGCCACAGCCTTCGGCTCCCTTTTTGAAGGTTCCACATGGGCCTGGCTCTTAGATCATCTCCTTTTGCCTCAAGCTCTGTGGATTCAAAGCCAAAACCATAGCAGTTTAATCATCATCCGTCCTGGAATTACCCGAACCAACCAGACCGGATCGCGCTGGCTGTCTAGCCCACCAGCTCTTTGTTCTTCCTGAAACTCTCCTCCGAAACGCGGTCAGAGGAGGAGTTAACATTGTCCCAGGAGGTATCACGGCTGCCTTCTCCGCCCACCCCCTGCCCTGGGCACCCATCCCGCGACGCTGGCATTCCTTGACAACGCCCCTGCGGCATCTTTTGCAAAATCATGTTTTCCTACTCGGGTCCGCAGCTTCCCTCTAGCTGTGCTCGAGGGCACAGGCACCTCCTCCGGCAGCCCTGCCGCGTCCCTCTGCATGGGCAGCCTCTCCGACATCACCATCTCCAAACAGCCCTGAGCAGAACCTGAGTTGAGCCTGGAGAATTCCCAGCATAGATCCTGGCAGGTGGTCTGGAAGGGTCCTAGGGCCCATTTTGGTATTTTACAAGACCCCATGGAAACGGTGTCCTTCCCTGTGCTCTTTCTGCCTGTGCTAATTAAATGTCCTCAGTGGGACAATATTTCACGTCTTCGAGCCCATTTACTCCCAATCACATGTGCCTTTGTTTTGCTTTCTTGTGTTAATTATGTTTAACAAAGCCAGTTACTTCACGTAGAAGAGACCTTTCCCAAATGCGTTGCGAGTTGGAAAATAATAAAAGGAGTCTTTCGTGTGAAAATACTGGAATCCACCCATTTGATCCAATATTCCTATTTTACAGAAGAGAAAAACTGAGGTCCTGAGAGGTTAAGTGGCTTGATTTAGGTTACACATGTGGACAACAGAGTAAATACTCAAACATATTTCAGAACAAAGTTTAAGGAAAAGAAGGCCATGCAATGTCACACACGAACAAGCATTTGTGTCTGGCTCACGCATCCGCTGAGGGGGCTGACCTGGGGTGGACTCAGCTGTGCGAGGCTCTGAGCGGTGGGTGCGGCTAGACACGGCACCTTCTCCTCGTGGTCAAAGGCAGGAATGTGAGAGGGAAAACGCAATCGTGCAAGCACACGCCACGCCATTGCTGGTGCCGTGCCTGCATTAGCCAAGGCAAGTCCCAAGGCCAAGCTTAAAGGGGTGAAGGCATCCAGCCCTCCCGCAGGTTGGGGTCTGCAGGGAGTGAATGTTTGTGGTTAACGATCTGAGCCATCACCATCACCGGCTGAATCTCAGTGAGGAGAGAGTTGGCATGTGCGCGGCACACTGGGCTGGCATGGTAGTTGCGGGGCGGCATGGCTCTCTAGCCCAGAGATCAGCATAGTTTCCGAGTTCGCTGGGCTTCCTTATTCCTCGGCTTCCCGCAGCAGGGATGGCCGCCCTCCCATGTACAGCAGAAGCATCGTGGTTCTGACAGTGGTGGTGGTTCCTGGCAGCTGAGCTTAGAGCATGCTCCTCCAGCCCTCCCAACTATCTCCAAGCTCCAATTACGTGAATTAAACCCCGTCTTCTTAGACTAGCATGAGTGGATTCTGTTGTCTGCAACCAAACTGTGACACATACTATGCATGGCCAAATGAAAAAAAGAAACCATCTAAAACAGGAAGGGCCAATAGTTTTCTTTTTAACTGTAATAGGTTCAGTCCTCCCCTCCCTGATATTTGACTTCCCAACCACTGACCTATGTCAGTCGTACATTACATGCTGGAGAAGGACCTGCCATATGCAATGCCCTGTAAGTTATGATCATTCAATATTCTGTAAGTAACTTGCATTAATAGTTTTAATTACCTACAACTCTGCAGTCAGCAGCTGTAACCCTCCACTAAAATGAATGTTTTGATCCAGCTATAAGTCAAGATGTTTCAAAAGAGACAGTCTTGAAGAATTCCCAGCCTCCCACGGCTATTAATATTTATTTAATTTCAAATATCCTGTGACAGTTTAGCTCCCCATCTATCCATCCATTCATTTTTGCATTCATTCCGTAACTATTACACACCTACTGTGCCAGGTGGTGTTCCGAGTATTGAGGATTCAGCAATAAACAAAGCACCCTGAACTCCTGGAGTTTACAGTCCAGTAGCTCTTTACAAAAATAAACAGATTTTATAGAAAAATTTCAAAGATAGCATGAAGAGTTCTCATGTACCACACATAATAACTGGGGTAACCCAGTTCCCCGTTATTAACATTTTATATTAGTATGGTATTAATATATTTGTCACCATTAATAAACCAGTATTGATATATTATTATTATTCAGACTTCCTCCATTTGTCCCTGATTTCCTCTTTCTGTTCCAAGATCCCACATTGCATTAGTTGTCATGCCTTCTAAGGCTCCCCTTGGCTGTGACAGTTTCCCAGATTTTCATTGTTTTGATGACACTGGGAGTTCTGAGCAGTTCAGGTACTGTGTAGCATGTCACTGGGACTTGTCTGATGTGGTTGTCATGATTAAACTGGAGTTAGGATTTTTTGGGAGGGAGACCCCAGAGATAAAGCACCTCATTATGCTGAGGATATATCAACTGTCCACATGACCTGGGGTTGGTATTAATTGTGATCATCTGGCTGAGATAGTGCTTGCTGGGCTTCTCTACTGCAAAGTTACTCTGTTTTTTCTTTTTTTTCCCTTTTCATACTCCTTGGAAGTAAGTTACTATACATGGCCCACACTTAAGGAGAGGATATTTACACACTACCTTCTTCAGGCGTAGCGTCCACACGAACCATTTGGAATTCTTTTGTATGGGAGATTGGTCTCTTTTTTTCTCATTTACTTATGCAATCATTTATCTATGTCACTAAAGAGTCATGGATATTTATTGTATACTTTGGGTTATAATTCAGTCCTTTATTTATTTGTTGCTAAAATAGTTCTGTCTAAGCTCATTTTATATATATCCTACCCCAGCCCCGGAATCATCCATTATTCCAGATAATCCCAGTTTCTTTTATTGGGGGATGGTTGTTAGAAACCAAGGTCTGGGTGCTAGATGTGCTCATCGCTAGGGGGGTCTTGTCACTTCCAGGCTTCAAGGGAATGTGACAGGAGCCTGAGCAAGCAGGGATACTGGGAAAGAGTGAGGAGCTCTTACGAGGGTGCTAAGAAGGATACCAAAGATGGATTTGCCAACCAGACAACCAGCTGTCCTTGCATATACGCCTCGTACTTACGTTGTAACCAAAACTGATACAAGCACACATTTATTTTTCCATCTGTTCTTTTTTCCTACCTTATTTTGATTGACTTTTTTTTTCCCATGACATTTTATGTCCTCTACTGGCCTGCTAGTTATTTTTCTTTGCTTTACATTTTTAGTGGTTGCTCTAGAGTTTACCATACCGGTATTTAACTCAGGACAGTTTGCCTTCAAATGGTACTGTGTCACGCCCCAACAGCGGAGGGACGTTTCAACAGTGAGCTTTCATTCACTGCCCTGCGTTTGTGCTATTGACACCATACTTACCACTTCCGCATGTTATAAAATCCTCAGACTTTTCTTTTTAAAACGGGTCAACTACCTTTTAACATTTTTTTTTCAAAAATCATCTCATATTTACACATGTATTGTATTTACCACTTTTGGCACTTTTCTTCCTTTCTGAGCTTCCACATAGTGTCATTTTTCTTCCACCTGAAGAATTTCCTTGGACGGTTCTCATGCAGTAGCTCAAGTGCACTGGTGATGAATTCTCTCGGCTTTTGTTTGTGTAAAACATGATTTTTACTCTGCCTTCATGTTTGCAAGAAATTTGCACTAGATACAGAATTCTAGATTGATACTTTTTTTTTTCTTTTAGCACTTTAAAATGTTGGTGTATTACCTTCAGGCTCGTATTTTTTCTGATGAGCAGTCTGGGGGGATTCTTACCTTTGTTTTTTGGAATTCAATGTGTCTTTTTTTCCCCCTCTGGCTTTAAAATTTTATTCTTTTGAGCGATTTCATTTTGATGGGCCATAGTATGGTTTTGTGTGTATGTGTGTGTGAGTATGTGTACCTTGCTTGGGTTTCACTGAGCTTCTTGGATCAGTAGGTGTATAGTTTCCATCAAATTTGGGAACATTTTGGCTATCATTAGTATTTTCCTGCTCCTTTCTCTCTCTGAGACTCCAATTCCACGCATATTAGACTGTTTAATGTCCTCCCATACAGTCGTATTTCTGTTTACATGATTTTTATTGCCGTGGCTACAAATTCCCTGATTTGTTATTCTGCAACGATTAATCTTCTATAAAGCCCACCCGATTAATTTTTCATTTTAGATATAGAAGTTTTATCTCTACAAACATCTCATTTGGTTCTGTTTTATACCTTTCCATTATTTCTTCATTATATTCATGTTTTCCTTTAAATTCTTGAGTCTATCTATAAAAGCTGTTTAAGGTCTTAATTTCATCCTTGATGTCTCTTTGGGCTCTATTTATTTTGACCGATTTTTCTCCTGGTATGGGTCACATTTTCTGATTTTCACATGTCTAATAATTTTTGATGGGATGTCAGATATTACAAACGCTTGTAATTGAATTTTTGGATTTGGTGGTTTTCCTCTAAAGGGGGTCAAAGTTTATTGTGGCAGGTGGTCGAGGTACCTGATCCTCTCGGGGCTTGCTTGTCATCTTTGTCAGAGGAAGGTCCCATGCTCTCAGCCCTTCCGGCCCTGCTATTACAGGGCGTGACCCTCTGGGATCTCTGCTGACTCTCCCCAGTAGTCTGTGGGTCTAGGACAGACTAAGAGAGCTGAGTCCTGGTCGGGGTTTGCCTTCAGACTTGTTCTGCTACGTTACCCGAGTGACTTAACCTCATGTGGCCCTGCTTGTCTCAGACTTCAGGTGTAGAATTTCATCTTAATTACCAGTTTTCATGCCCTTTTATTCAGTCGTTTTGGTGGTGTGGTGGCACATAAGCAAACGCCTTGGGGTGGTGAAAATAAAGACTTCAGCGAGAACCCTGACCCTATTTCCATCCAAACCACTTCACCTAAACCCACTTCACATGTGGAAGTACCACGTAAGCCTTCCTACGAAGAATTGCAGTTAAATAAAAACTATGAGAAACCACTCTATGAAGATATCTAGGTCACGTGACAGCTCCCGTGACACTCAGCAAAACCAGCGTGGTGGCCGATGGGAGCATCGTCAACAAAAGCCTTTGGGGCTGCGCCATCCGTGTAGAGCTCTTGTAACACCAAAGAGAGAGAGGATGATAATTACCTTGTGAGCTAAATGGATCCTCTGATCAAGGGGGATTTCATGTCTTTTGAAAAATTTAGCGTAATTTTTCACTGCAAAAGCTAATAGTAGTGCAACACCATCCTATTTCACTGGGTAAGTGAGACTGAACCATTTTTAGGTAACATCACCCCAGATTTTTAATATCGTTACTGGTGACATTAGTAGATTCTATCTCTATTGTAGGCTAGGTTGTCTAAGAGAAAAAATTGCATTAGGCTATTAACATTTTGGAGATCAAGAGGTATTCTGCACACGTGTACTGCAATAAATGCTCCGCCCAGCCCAATATCCATGCAGTTATTCAGTAAAATCTAATCTCCACAGCTCTCCCATACATTAGAATCTTAATTTATTAGAGGATAAAATATGTTTTGGCATAAACTTGAATTGGATCTGGTTATAGCTGAGCTATTCCCAATAGAATTTGGTTATAACCACTTTAAGCATAACATTAGCTTTTGGGGTGTTTGTAACATGACCTGTGAGAAATCTATCCAGATAAAACAGGTAACTGGGAAGCTTTCATGGACATTGATTTGGATTAATAAGGCACAGACAGAAACTAAAACCTGCTTTGGAGAGAGGGCTCTGTGCCCAGCAAGTGGGTCTTGTGCCTGACAGGCGAGGCCGTAGTGTGATGTTGGGGACATAAGACTGCCTAGGCGTGGGCTCCACATCCGTCCCTTCTGGTCTCTCTGTGCCTCACCCGTGTGCTTCATCCTCCTCATTTTACCAAATGCCAGTCTGGTTCCAATGCCTGCACCTGCGTTTGTTTGCCTGGGGTCTTTGTTTAGCTGTAAGAACTGGCTCTACGCCTGCTCACAGAAGGCCAGCGGTGTTGGGGAAACGATGCCATGTGGGAGGAGCCCTGCGTCAGTGTCGGGGGAGGCCGTGGGCAGCTCTTCCAGCCCCGTGCTCCCTTAGAGTGAACCACTCTGGGGTGCATGCACCCCATGTTCCTTGGAGCCCCCCAGAAGGTCCATGCTCTGGTGGCCCCAGTGGGAACCTGCCGGACAAGGCCCCTGGTTGGCTCCTTCCCCCCCGTATCACTTGCCCAGGCTCCATGACTGGCATTTCCTATGGCTGCCTCCCAGGTCACCCACTCATGCTAGAATCCTTGTCTCAGGCTCTGCTTGGGAAAAGCCCCAAGTGAGACAGGATAAAGTGGCCCGACAGAGGTCTCTGGCTTGTAGTTCATGCTCCAAACATCTAGGCCATTTTTTCCTTTGGTGTCTGCAGAGGTGCCTAAGAAGTGTCTGGTTTTGGGGTGTCCCCAGCTCCAGGGAAAGACGAGGTGTGATGACAAGGCATCAGGAAGCTCCTGGGAGAGTTGTGCCTCAGTTTCATGTGTCTCTGTCGCCATCGGCCAGCTGGTCCTTGCTTCCCGAAGGTGACCATGTCATAGAGAGTTCAGACCACCCGAGGCGCGGGCTGTCGGGGAGGCAGCGGGGCGGGAGGCAGGGTGGGCTGGCGCTGTGGAAGGTGTGTGAGGGAGGCCGGGCCTCCGGGAGGCCGCGATGCAAGATAGGAGGCTGCGCAGGCAGCGGGAAGGCTCCGAGCCAATTCCTGCATCTTTGCTCAGGTAGAGGGTTTGGGGAGGGAGGTGCGTGTTCTGCAAATGAGCCATCTCTGGCTCTATCTCCTTTATCTGTTGCCTGAAATGGTGTGATTTCCTCCCTTGGAAATGTCTTCCAGCAACACAGATAAAACACGGGTGATTTATCACTCTACATTCCTTCCCTGCGCGGTGCCAGCCCGGGCTCCCGGTTTCCTTATCAATTAATGCCTCCTCCCCGGCCCGCTCCTGTGAGCCAAAGCCCTGAGATTCAGCCAGAGACCGGGTTGGGCTGGCCCCCAGGGAGCCGTGTCCCATGCATTTGTACGTAGACACTTAAAAATAAAGCCCCGGCCAGCCTGGCTGCAGAGCGGCCTCGTGGCTGACTGGGTTGGGTGCCGGCCGGGGCCTCTGCTTCCAGGTCCCCAGCCTCAAGTCCCTCCCTGTCACGCTGGGAGGTTCTGCTGGAGACCCGAGGAACGGCCAGGGAAGTGACAAGGCTTCTCAGAGGCGGCCCCGTCCCGCTCAGGGCCTGGCGGATTAGAGGACTATGCAGAATTTCCAAATTTAGCGTTCAGGAATAGCTTCGTATAAACAAGCGCTGCTCTCGCGGCAGAGATGCGAGTAGATAATGCCAAAAAAGTCCCCCTTTGTGACTGAATCCTGTGATTCTGCAGCCAACCTCCAAGTTGACTGTTGGTGCAACTGAAGGGCCGCTTCCTGCCTGTCCCTCTGCATGGGTGGTCGGGCTCAGAATGAAATATCCAGGCTGACAAATGCTTTTACAAAGGCCAGATTATGAACTGTAAACCTACTGTCAGCTGGGCAGAAGAGAAATCTAAATGCCTCTCCACCATTTAAAGATTTAGCTTGGCCACAAGACTAAAGCTCTTCTGGAGCGATAAAAGCGGCCTTGCATTTATAAATTGTAGCCGGAGCTATAGCGAGCTCGGGATAAGGGAAAATCTATCAACCGGGAAGCAAACAGCCTTCCCGATGCTTCGGCAGATCTGGGTATTGTTACGGAGACGAAGTCCTCTGGAGCGAAAGAAAAGCAAAACACGGTTTCTAGAGGGGCCAAAATTTAGGATGTAGCTGTATTTTGGGAGTGTTCAGGTTCGTGGAGCCATCCACGAATCCAATTCACCCTTTCAAAGGGTGAATTTTCAGCAGAAGAAGTAGACCAGCCTACAGCCCAGAAAACACACACTGAGGGATGGTGCGGGAGGAAGTGAGGTCTTGTCCCGCTGGTGCTGTGTGTTTGCGGAAATCCAAACATGGCTCCACTAAAACGCCAGCCTCCTCTCACGGGTGTGCGGGGCCGGAGAGGACTCGCGGGAGCTGGAAGGTTATGCAGTAACTCGCTCCCCAGCCCTCTCCCCTGTAGCAGAAGGGCAGCAGGGTGGGGAAAGTGTGGGGGAGGGGCAGGCAGGGGAGGGGCCTGCAGGGCTCGGCCACCCCAGGGCACCCCTCCAGGCAGAGGCCCTCCAGCTGCCATCCTGCTAGAGCTGGTCAGCAGAGTGAGTCCAATCAAACCGGGCGCCCGGGAGTGGGCGGCTTACCTCTCAGTCCAAAGATCTCTGTCTCCTTGGACGTGGGAGAGGTAGGGGACTGGGTTCCCCTGAGCCAGGAACAGTGCCAGGACGCTGGACGTGGCACACAGCGGGGTCAGACCATCCGTCTCCACAAGCAAGACCAGACAAGGAGACTCCATCTAACTTTTTTTTTTTTTTTTTTGAGACAGAGTCTTACTCTGTTGCCCGGGCTGTAGAGTGCCGTGGCATCAGCCTAGCTCACAGCAACCTCAAACTCCTGGGCTCAAGCAATCCTGCCTCAGCCTCCCAAGTAGCTGGGACTACAGGCATGCGCCACCATGCCTGGCTAATTTTTTACATATATTTTTAGTTGTCCAATTAATTTCTTTCTATTTTATAGTAGAGACGGGGTCTCACTCTTGCTCAGGCTGGTCTTGAACTCCT
>CAUYRT010077114.1:0-17050 GCA_963574885.1 Lepilemur ruficaudatus
TCCTCAGCACCCACTCCGTCCTCTCCAGTATCATCCCCATCATCATCTTCCGACACACATCAGCTACCTTCCTGAATCCAACACGCCCCTATGCTCAGTCCTTCAGCCGACTGATAGCCTGAGGGGCCTCAGGGTTCTCCAGAGAGTCTCAGCCACCAAGGAGGCTCTCACCAGATGTGGCCTTTCCACAGCAGACTTATTCTAGATGGATGGTTTCTGAGTAAAGAAAACAAAACAAAAAAAAAAAAACAAAAAAAAAAAAGAAGAAAGAAAGAAAAAGAAAAAAGAAAGACAATAGATTTATCAGCCTACATCACTATAATAAATAAATTTCTTTTCTTTATAAATTAAAAAAAATACCCCTTCCAGTAAGCAAGACACTGATGCAACATTAGGTGTTAACCTTTAATATTCTTTTTTGAAATTTCTCCTATCTTCTATCTAAACTTTGTGTGTAAGTTTGTTTTTATATTGTTTGTTTGATTTAAAATGAGCACAATAGTTTCTGTAACTTATGATTACAGTATAGAACTATTATTATTACTACCGTATGACACTGTATTATTATTGCCACACATGAGCCAATGTGGTACTGTTATTATTACCACATACGCACTGTTCATCAGGGATCGGAGTTACACAAAAATCTGACCTAAAGACGCTCTGAGGAACATATCTCATTCGTAACCTAGGGGCTGCCTGTATATTCTTGACATCATTTCAAGTGACTAAACAAAGGTAGTGTCTTCTTAAAGGTCCCACATGGAAATGTGATCTATTCATGTCAGAAGGACAATGTTGAAATTCATCAGAACCTGTTAAAACCCATAAAAATGGTCTACAGTCACAGTTCCTTGAAGCATAAACACAAGGAGTGTTTGTGGACTCCAGTGAGGAGGTGGAGGCCCTTCCTTACGCAAGACTGTGTCCAGGGAAGCTCCCATCCACCTTGGCTGGCATCCAGATAGAATCCCTCTGGGGCGGAAGGCAGGCCTTAGCAGCTTCCCAGGCTGGGCAACACTGGCTCGGTCCCCAGTGTTGTGGAACCATGGGTCAAAGAGGGTCCCCTCTGCTTCTTCCTCCATATAAGCCAGCTCACAGTCAAGTCCATCCACTCAGCCAATGTTACAGAGACACTCCTCTGACCGTCACTGGATCAGTATACAGTGCTTAGACATTAAATACGGAATTATGCACACAGTGTGACCTCAGCTCTGTCCAGAATAACCCATAGAAGGAGAGAAACACCTTGAAAAATTAACTGTGGTTATCCCTAGCAGAATTATAGATGGCTTTTAAAATTCTCTTTTCTAGACTTTTCTGTGATTTGTAAGTTTCTTCAAGAAGAATATCACCAGTTTTATAATGAAACATTTTCTGATACTGTACTGTCCAGCACTATCAGCTTTGCACTGAATTGCCAAGCCCACCTCTGGCCCCTGTCTCTAAAATCCAAGTAAGCCTCAAGACCATCCCCCTGCGCAGGCCATTGGGGAAGGCTTCCTGGAAGAGACGTCTGACGTCTGGCTTGTCCATCATCCATGGCACCTTCTTTTGGTAAAATATCTTTCTCCCTCCCACTTCTGCACTCTATCATTGGGTACTCCCCAATAAAGTTTCCTAGCCACAGGGCAGGTGCACAGCCAAAGCTGGCCAATCCAACTCTCTTCTGGGAATTGGATCTTTAGCAGAGAGACATAAAGCCTAAAGATGGCTGGAGCTGATTCATTCTGAGAGTGGACCCTGATGAGATGACACCTTAGTCCCTGACCTGCTCTGTCGTTTTCAAGTTGGTCCTTAGCTTTTCTTTGGGCTGGTGAGCTCCTCCAAATCTTTTCAAAAAGCTCATTTTTTTCTTAAGTTACCAAGTCAATTTCTGTTTTTTGTATCTAAAGAACATAAATGAGATGACAGCCTGTCTCCCTGGACCTACCCACAGGGGGCCACTCCGGGCTGAACTTGTAAGTCAGCTGCTACTTCACCATCCCATGCTTGTCTGGTTCCTCCTTCCTAAGCCAGATCCACCTGCACCAAGGCAGCTGCCATTCCTGAAGGCCCTGTGGATACAGGAAAATTATGGTGACCCAAACTAGGGAAAATGACTAGAAACAGCTAGCAAAACCCATCCATGAACACTGTCCCTAGAGCAAGAGAGGCTTCACTGGGGCCAGAATCTCAGAACTTTAGCTTTGGGAAACCCAAGTCATCCAGACAGTTTCCTACTCAGCAAAGAATCTCTGCCAGAGCACCCTGGGCAGATGAGCAGGGAAGAAAAGAGGGCCTGTGCATGGGCTGAGGCGCCCACTTATGGGCTTGGATGGCCCATCCTCCTACAACCAACCACGTTGGCCCATGGATCTTCTCTCCCTCTTACTTCCCTGCCCCACAAGGTCTTTGACAAATGTCTTCCTGCTAAATGAGGTGAGGAACGAGCTGCACCCAACAGGAGTGAACTTGAGGGTCCAAGTTGCTGCAGCAGGGAGGTTGCCCTTGCCTGGCAGGGTCTGAAAGCCAGAAGGCAGCTCTGGATGTATTTTCCTTTTTCTTTCAGCAAATATAATCATTCAGTCATTGAGAAGGAGCCATGGGAATTTTACATATCAAATAAATACATGAATAAATTCATCAAATCAAGATCTGAGGAGTAGATGGGGGTGTTAGGGTGACCAACCATCCCGATTTGCCTAGGACTGAACACTTTTCTGGGGTGCGAACTTGTGTTCCACCCTCTGGCTATAAAGGTCGTAAGCAGTCTTATCACCCTGAATTCTTTGTGACCACTGTCGTTTCTAACTTTTTTCTCTCCCACCCCCCCATCTTCACTTGCCCCTCCCCACATTTCAGTCTCATGAATTCTCCGAGAAAAATCATCAGCAGCAATCTGGATTGTTCTTGTTGTGGACAGAGACCAAAAAATTTCCTTGAACTTCACACTGAGGTCATTCAAACTCAAGAGCACATTTCCACGTCCCCCCAGGAACAGAAGGGCTTGCTTCTGCCTCAGCCGGTGGCCTGATTAGCTGAAGGGAGTTGAGAATTTTTTATATTCCTACCACCACCATCGCCATAACCACCTGCCTCTTAATAGACGCTTACTTGAATAAAAATGATAATCTCATACTTAATGATGCTTGAGTGTGTGCCAGGCTCATCCTCACAATGACCCCATGAGATGGGACTATTATTATCCCCATTTTGTAGATGAGGACACCAAGGCAGAGTTCCCTAAGGAAGAGGCAGAGCCAGGGCTTCATCCAGGCAGGCAGCCTCCAATCTCTTTGTCTTGGAAGACAAATGACCCTGGAGAAGAAAATTTCTCTTGACTTTGACCTTAAGGATAAAAAAGGGATTAGAGTCAAACATGAGGACTTCAGATTTCCTGCTTCTCCCATTATCCACACATCTAGAGCCTGATTTGTTGCACATTTTGTTGTTCAAATGGAGTGATGTGCTTTTCTGCTCTGTGGCCCCTCTTGTCCTGCCTGCCGTCACCCTGTGATGGGTGGGGCTGCCTCCTGAGTGCAACTTCAGTGATTAGTGCCCTCTCTCCCCCCTTGGCAAGGCAGGTTTTCCTCTCTCCCAGAGAAACGTTTCTTACCGTGAATGCTTTCCCTCATATGGCGTGGATCGCTTCTTTTACAAAGGAGTTGAATTGTCTTTGTCATTTCATTCCAAACACTCAGAACAAACATTTGGGCAGAGAAGAACACCCAGTATCTCTGCTCGGGCTTCTCTGCGCAGGGAGTAGATTTTCTGCCTGAACTTTGTACGCCCAGCTGGGTTTGCTTTTAACCAGAGAACGTGGAATCCAAAACCCTCTTTTTACCTAATGTTCTGTGTGACTCAGCTTTCCAGGGAAAGCTTCCAGGCGCTGAGGTATGTTCTGATCCCCAACTCCCAACTCCCTAGGGCAGCCCAGCAGAGTGAGAACAAGGTGGGACTCCTGAGGCCAGAAGCTGGAGGGAAGCCAAGACCCAGGGTCCCTTTGAGCTAGATGGCCGGTAGAGGAGGAGGGGACGGAAGAGAGAAGGGCGAGGGAAATGTGGAACCTGTCTTCCTGATCTCATTCAGTGGTTCGCAAACTTCCCGGCCTCAAAACTGCTTGACACTCTTAACCAATACCGAGGACTCCAGCGACCTTTTTATTATGTGAGTTTTATCTACCAATGTTTACCATATTAGGAATTAAAACTGAGGAATTTTCAAAATGTGTATTAATTTAAATATTAATAGTCCATTACAATGTAATACAAAAATACAAGTAACATTTTTATGGGAACTATGTTTTCCAAAACAAACAAACAAACAAAAAATTGAGAACAGGTGCATTGCTTTACATTTTTATAAACTCTCTAATGTCTGGCTTTAGAGAGAGCAGCCGAAATGTCTTCTGCCTCCAATCTGTTGCAATATGTTGTTTTGCTTTAAATAGAGAAAAAAAATCCAGCCTTACACCGATGTGTAGTTGATGAAGCAAGACCTCTCATATAGCACTGAAAAGGTCTTGGGGATCCCGTGTTGAGACTCAGTGCCTTGATTCATAGTTCGGAAGCTACGTAGTGCCTCAAAGCCATGATAACTACACTTTTCCTAAAACATTTTAATTCAGCCTCTTGTGTAGAACTCTGTTATAGGGCTTTTGGGGAATCTGCCTGCCCCCTGATCCCCTTCTCTAAACACTGAACCCTCCGGCTGTAGGGGGAAGGTTGGAAGGCCATCATTCTAAGACATGACCTGCCCCCAGCCTGGATACAAGTTTCTGCACCAAGAGAGAACTCCAGCGACAACTGGACCAGCCAGGTCCTTTCTTCTGGGAATTTGGTATTGCGGGTATGGATTGCAGGAGCTTGAACTTGGAAATTGAGGCTACCGCTGTGGCGCAACCTCTTTAACCATGAACCCTTGGTCCTTAACAGCTTTTAGGGCCTGCTTCAAAGCTTTCTGATGAGGACAATGAGGATGCTCCTGTTTTAACAATTTGCTAATTTGTTATTCCATTCATTCTTTCTTTTAACAAACACCTCAAAAGTCATTAGCAAAAAAAGTCTTAAAATGCAGCTGGTAGGGTCAGCTGGTGCCTGTAATTGCAGCAATTTGGGAGGCTGAGGCAGGAGGATGGCTTGAGGCCAGGAGTTCACAGTCACAGTGAGCTATGAAAACTAGGGTCAATAGCATTAGGAAGCCCCAGAATCTCTAGAGGGGAGAAAAGGTCAATAGCAACTGTGGATGTCAAAGAGTAAAAGTAGGGGTTAAAAGTTCAAAATCCAGTTGTGGAAACGCATGTGAACGTGCAGGTGGATTTGTGAAAGAAAAGAGGGGAGAAGTTTGCCAGTTATAAGTGAAGTTTTACAAGCCTATGTAGCAAGATCCCAGCGTCAGCCAAGTTGTGATCCCGTTAGGATTGAGTTGGGTCTGGCCCATCATGTGGACTGGACTGGTAGATTCGGCTTAGGTCCATTTACTCCTTGAGAAGGAACTCACCTAGAGGAAGATGGAGTGTAACGGTGAGGTTAGAGGGAAGCCTGGACTCTGAATACAGCATGGAGTCTATGGCTTGATTTTATTCTTGGTCCCGGTCTACGCCCAGCCCCTCCCCAGCATGTATTCATGTTGGAGTCTTAGCACAGGAAGATGACCAGGGCATATAAAAGCCAAAAAACAAAACAAAACAAAAACAGAGCTCATTTTGTTAAAGATTCTGTCAGACAAGGGGTTGGAAGTAGTAACAATGGCTATACGTACCAGGCAGTGTTCTAGGTGAAGGTGTTTGTGCTTTTCGGCCTCCCTGCTGACTCTTCGAGGTAGGTGGTACCATTGTCACCATTTCAGACAGGGAATCTGAAGTGCAGGGCAGCACAGTAACTTCCCCACGGCCCCCTGGGGGACACCACACGGTGGTGTAGGTTGAGGGAAAAGCACCCCTCGGCCCTCCAAAGGTTCACTGAAAAATCAACCCACAGAAGGCAGACCCATTGGAGAAAAGGCACACACATTTATTTAATGTGTACCCAAGAGCCTTCTGAATGAAGACCCAAAGATACAGGGGAAATTGTCCATATTTATGCTTAGGTTCAACAAAGTGTGGCCACCTGGGTAAAAATATGATTGGACAAAAAGCCTGTGATCTCATACTAACAGACTGAGTGGGGAAACCCAGCAAGGCCTGTCTGTCTAGATTCTTCTCGGCCTCTCTGAGCAGCATCCCTTCCTCCGGGGTATGGGGCGGGACCCTCTCTGGAATGGGGGCCTTATGACCTGCAGTTAAACAAGGAAGGTCAGATAATTTCTTTACAGCCAGTGTTTACTCAGAAAGGCAGAGGGAAAGTGAGAGTAGTATTTTTAGGCTTTATGGCTGGCTTTGGGGAAAAGAGGCTCTGGTTTCTATGACCCGCCTGGGGGAAGAGGGATTCTAGTTTCTATGGCCAGCCTCAGGGGAGACAGGAAGGCAGGAGAAGGGCGAAGAGACGCTTTTGCTTCTGAGGCTGCTCGGAGGCCTTCGTTTGGAGTGTTGTTTTCTGAGTCCCAATGGCAGCACAGCTGTGGCTCCACATGGCACAACCGGCACACGGCACTGCCAGGGCTGCCCTGCTCCGCCCTGGACCTCATAACACATCCAGTGGGGTGAAAAGTTTACTCTTAAAAGCTGGCACAAGAATTTCACTTAAGAATTTCACTTGATTTCACTTAAGAATTTCACTTAATTTCACTTAAGAATTTCACCTCTTTTATTCAAGAAAAGGAGGTGGTGTAGGGGTCTGGAGGGGTGAACCCCGAGGAGGCAGCTCACCTCCTGTTCCCCAGAGAGGACAACTAGGACCTGTAGGGCACAAGGAGGAGAGAGAAGACGGCCAATGGGAAATCCCTCAGTGGCAGGAGTGCTTCATTTTATGTAATGTAAATTTTATTGAGGATGAACATACATACAGAAAAGGGAATGAGTTGTAAGTTCACCAAATGAGCACACTGTAACCAGCACCTGCACCCAGAAACCGGACATTCGGAGTGTCCCTGAAGGCCCCGATCGTGGTGACTCCCTACCCCCGGCTTTGGCCTCCCCCCACAGGTCCGTTATCCTGTTCTCTAGAGCCTACAGTTGGTTTTGCCTGGTTCTGAGCTTTATGGAAATGGAAATATATAAAAATCCACCCTTTCCTGTCTCACTTCTCTCACTCACATTAGAGGCTCATGAGACCCATCTATAGGGTCGCCTGTAGCTGCATTTTATTTATTTTCGTTGCTGCATGATATTCCATTGCATAAGTATACCCCAGTTTACTTATGCTTTCTCTGGAGATGGACATTTGGGCATTTTCCCTTTGGGACTATGGTTGGGACCAGGGCTGTTGTGGTCATTCTGGTCCATGCCTTGGTGAACATTCATGGCATTTTTGCGGAATGGAATTGGAGGGTTGCAGGGTCAACATTTGTTAAGCTTTACTAGACACTGCTCAACAGTGTTGCGAAGTGTATGTACCTGTGTACAACCAGAGGCGGGTTGTTTTTAAGATTCAGGAATGTGCAATCTCATTTTGAATTTGTGCTGCTATGTTATAAACTTCCATACCCTTCTAAATGTTCATTAATATCTAGCACATCTCACAGATAACTTATATAAGTGCAGTGTTGTTTTGTTTTGTTTTTGAGAAAAAACAAAGAATGGGCTGAGGTTCCTGGTTGGGTAAAGCAGGTGTGGAACAGAAAATTGCATGTGGGAGATGTTGAGAAACCATAACTGACTTAACTGTGACCCAAGGAGGTCAGGCTGAGAGGTGGCTATGAGAATGCCAGCCTCCTCGAGGGCTCTCAGCGCGGGAGTTCACAGAGGGGCCCAGCCTATAGTTGGCAGGGCCAGAGGCGCCCCAGATAGATGACTGCCAAGGCACACACAGTACAGCGGAAACAGTCTTCCAACCTTGACATGAAACACAGGACGGCTTTGGTGCTTCAGCGAACAGTGCAAAGCTCTGGCCCGTTAGCAGTGGCCCCGGCTGCCCCAAGGTGACCTGGAGGGGGTTCCAAAGGTATTAATGGAGGCACCTAGGAGCAATGCTGCTCCAGAGAAGCTGCTAGAGGCAGCACAACTGCCGGAAGCCCCAGGACAGGCACCCTTGGCAAGGGTGTCAGAGTCCTTAAGAGAGAACTGCCCCGGGCAGGTGACCAGAAACCCACAAGTGATGTCTAGGCTAGAGGATTAGGAGCCTCCACAAAGTGAGCTGAAGTAGGGGATGGGCAAGGGCTGTTGTGAGCTTCTAGAAACATCCCTGCAGAGCTCCCAGAAGTAACTGAGGAAGGCCAGCAGAAGGCTGAGGTGCTCAACCGTGTGGATGCCATGCAAAGAAATGTGGCTTGTCACTGTTGATGTTACCCCTCCGGGGGTACCTCTGGGCCCAGGAGACCCAGGGTACAGTCAAAACACTCCTAATGCCTGAGTTTTTGTTTTCTTTTAAAATTTCATGTACTCCATGAAGAGGAGTTGAAATACCACTTCCTGGAAAATAAAACGCGTCTTCCCCAAGTGTGTGGCTTGTGATGTTACAGACTGAATTATGTCTCACCCCCTCCATTCATATATTGAAGCCCTAACCCCCAACATGACTGTACTTGGAGGCTGGGCCTTTAAAGAGGTGATTAAGGCTAAATGAGGTCATAAGGACAGGGCCCTAATCCAATATGGGTGGTGTCATTATAAGAAAAGGAAGAGACACCAGGGATGTGTGTGCACAGAGAAAAAGCCACATGAGGTCACAGCAGGAAGACAATCACCTGCAAGCCAAGGAGAGAGGCCTCCAGAGAAACCAAACTTGCTGACATCTTGATCTTGGACTTCCAGTCTCCAAAACTGTGAGAAATAAATTTCAGTTGTTTCAGCCGCCCAGTCTGTGATATTAATATTTTGTTACGGCAGCCCGAGCTGACGCATACCCATGCTTGTGACCCATCCTCTCAATAGGATGACTTGCCGGCAGCTGTGTGTGATGATAGATCTTTAACAACCAGCTCTCCAGGAACAAACGGCCTGATTTGTAGGATTTGCCAGTTACCATGGTTTAAATACTCCCACAACGGCTGACGTCAAGCTATCAGTGTGGTATCACTGAATACCAAGTTGGCATGAGATGGGCACCATCGGCTTTTTCGAGCCTATGTGAGCTGGCTCTAGCACACACCTGCTTGTCCGCCAATCCCAGGAGCAAATATTTTTAATAGCACGTTGTATGGCAGGACCTCACCTTTTAAAAAATAAAATAGTATTAGCTTAGCTTACCCTCACCCGCACCCCACAGGGTACGCACATACTCTGGACTGGGGCTCTCACAACAGCAAGAGACTTGAAAGCATAGCAGGCCATGTGCGCTGCTGTCCTTTGACTCCTCACTTTTCATGCCTAGTCTGTTTGACCATAGGAACAGAGTTGCACAAAGCGGCCAGCTTTAGTTTCAGAGCCGAGCAGCTCTCCAGGGGGGCCGAGAGGGGGAAGGATATTCCCATCAAACCCGGGACCTGCATTTTTGTGGTCCCCCCTCTCGTGTATGTTTTTGTGTTCTTCATTCACACAAGTGAGGTATTTTCCAGAAATCTCTTCTTTCCCTCCTATTAACTTACCTAACACATTTTAACCCACTTCAGAAAATATGTGCTAATTTTATAACCATCATGGATTTTACATCTCTCCCCAGAGCAGTTTTTAAAAGTGCTTGAAATTCATAACTGAGCATCATGGTTCCTTAGACACAAATTTGAATGATTAATTGAATATTTTCCATTCCTCCATTTCAAGTGGTGCAGAATCCAGCCTCAGCCTTGGCTGCCGCTAACTGTGAGGAATCTGCCTGTCTGTGAACTGGGGCAGCATCTCCATTTCCTTTATTGCGAATTCTTTGTCTTTACTGAGTGATTATGAGCTGAATTCAAGGAGGGCCCCTTCCCCACCCGAAATTCCTGGTTCCTGCTTCCTCTGCACGTCCCAAGTTCCATAGGAAACTGGGCTCTGCCTTAGGCAGGCTGCTGGCTCTGGGTTCAGAGAGCACAATCTTGGCCATTAAGACAAGTGGATCTCTGCAAACCTGCAAGAAACCTGCGAGAAACCCGCTCCCAACTGCGCAGTCGGGAAGCCCCTGGGCCCAGTTCCTCTGCCTATGCTTGTCCCTCTGGGATTCCAGTATGGGCACATTTTGGTGATGTTGCTGCAGATACTGCTGGATAATTTCAGGAAGACTTTGAGCATAGCGAACTATCCAGATGTGTGCTGGAGCAGGCTTGTGCCAACAGAAGGGCCGATGATGTGTGCGTCTTCCCGATTCCACGTTAGATGACCTCATATTGGTGACAAGGATATCAGCAAACATCACAAATCAGGGCTCCCCCCTCCACCACCACCCACGTACAGCACACCACTGCAAATATCCCCTTTTTAAAAATCCCTCTCAAGAGACAGCAGCCTGTGCGATTAGAATCCTCCCCCTTTCATCCTCCCTATCATTTTCTGGGTGCTCCTGGTGCTAAATGGGAGCACAACCTCTGCGGAAGGGACATCTGTTTGTCCAGTCCTCATTGGCTGCCTTCCCTTATTAGGCCCTGTGGGAGACGCCCCATGCCATCAGAGGTCTTGTTTTTTTCCTTTATATCAACTTCTCTGTGGGTTCATCTCTAATCACTTCACGATTACTAGCAGCACAACAAGCAGTGCTGTCTGTTAATGGTGGTTCCTAGACCCCAGGGAGGATACAGATTTCAGGGCCCAGCCTCCAAGCCACTTAATCAGTGGCCCAGGAATCTACGTTTTACATAAGCTCCCCAGGTGGCTCTGGTGTAGCCAGGCTGGGCTTGGGGTGACATTTAGAAACCTCAGCTAAACCAGCTGCAGATATGCTGTGCTCTTCCTCAGCAGCCTCTGGGCCTTAGAGCCCAGCTGGGGTGAGTCTGCAGGACTCGCCTGGCCTGTTCCTCTGTTCTTGGCTGACATCAGAGGGCTTCTGTTCTGTCATCCTTCAGCCCACATGACATGGGGAGTCTCAGTGACTACCCAGGGACACAAAGGCTGGCTCTGAGGTACAAGAGGAGGTGAACTGATTAACTGCCTCGTGAAAAGCTTAATTGCACATCCTTTTCTAATTTGTCATTTCCAAACGAAGCACAGGCTGCCAGGTGAGCTGTGCTGCACCCAATCAAAGCCAGGCCCCATCACTCCCTGAGTGACTCACAGTTACTTCCCAACCCCGTGCTGGTGATGAGTGGGTGTCCCCCGTCTCAGCAGCTCCCAAATTTTAGGTTGTGCATGAATCACCTGGGGAGCTTGTTGAAAAGCCAAATTCCTGGGCCCCTGCCCAGGTCTCTGTTTTAGTAGGGCCAGGCTGGGGGCCAGGAAACCCCTCTTTTAACAAGCTCCCCAGGTGAATTCACCTGAGGTAGCTAGTTTCACTTAAGCCAAACTGTTTTTCATGAAATGTCTGGTTGTCTTTAAGGGTATTATCTTCCCTAAAGGAATTCCTCTCAAGTAACAATGAATCAGCTTTTTGCTTAGCTCCTTTTAAAAATAAATACTGAGTTTCAGAAATCAAACCATGCATTTCAGCAGAGGACAATGAGTCATGCTGGGGCCATCTGGCCAGCACTTGCACTCAGCACAGGGATGTGTGAGTGACAAGGCAACACCCAAGCAGGTGGGCTGTTCCCTTAGAAGGAAGCAGGGCAAGGAAGGGGGCAGAAAGGCCCCCCTGAACAGCTGGATGGAATGTTCTCCCATCAGGGTTAATTTGAGCAGTTTCTTTTTGTGAGGGTAATCACCAAATTGAATGTTTTAATTACCGAAAATACATATGCATTTCTTCCGAGAAAAGAACATATCAGAACACAGTATCCGCTCCCCAGAGGGCAAAGCTGCTTTGCTTCCAGGGAAAGGGATGTCTGGAGGAGTCCATTTTAATTTCATTATAAAATCGGCTTGAGAAAGAAAGGCATAGGATTGACACATATTCCCAGCCAGCTGTGACTTAATGAGCACGATTCAAAGCTTGGAACCTGCTAGCCACATCCATATTAATATGTCTGTGGGAAAAAACAACAGCAGAGAAAGTGACAAACTGCTATTCCTAGTATTTGGAATGCATTTTAAATTACTGTTAAAGTGGCTAATGCAGACGAGCATCACTTGGAAGCAGCCCAGCTGTCGCCCTCCCTGCCTGTCAACAATGCCCCTGGTAGGGAGAAGCAGCTCTCACACAGATCAGCAGCTCTCCATCCCAGGGCCAGGCCAGCGGGTTTGGCAGCAGAGTGTAGCTGTGTTCTGCTCCTGGTTCTGAACCAGGTCCCTCCCCCGGCCCGTAGCTTGGGAGACCCGGCGGGGGCCTCTCCCCTCCAAGGCTTTTATCTTGAATTGTTTGTTGCATAGCCCTCAGAGTCATTGTGATCATAACAGTCTTTGTGATTCTGATTTCCCCAGTCATAAGCACATGAAAATAAGAAAAATGTCTTGTTGGACCATTTTGAGATCCTAAAAATAAAAGGTGCTGTGTAAGCCTGCGGTGTTAATAAGTACAGGGTGTGGGTGTGGGTGGGGGAGACGAAGGAAATGCTGTGCTGCGTGGAGAGAAACCTCAGCCTGGGTGTTTTGACATTCAAGGAGAAATAGCCACCTGGTCCTGCAGGGCAAGAGCCTCCCTGTCCCCACTGTCCCCCGTCTCACCCTCCCCCCCTCCCCACAGTGATCCATTTTCTGGGTTCTGGAGAGCAGAGTGGTAAACATTGTCATTGAAGGTCCCTGCATTCCCCTAAACTTGTACTCTGCTGAGTGTGTGTTGCTGTTTTGTGTGTGTGGCTGGGACCAGTTATGGTTTAGCGTAGACTCTCAAATCAGGCACAAACTGCCTCCTCCACTTAAAAGAGTTTCAAATGGGCCATGGGCAGCAATTTTTTCATCTGGAAATGGGGTTAAAATACCAATTTCATTGGGCATTTTCTGAGAATCAAATGGGAACATTTACATCCATGCTTTGACTCAGGGCCCGGCACAGAGTGAATCCTACCTGGTTCTTGTTACCATCTCCGATACATGGCCCAGTGGCATGGAGTTTCCACGATATTCTACAATTAAAAACATCTTGCAGTACATATTGGCCATTTGTCCTCTGAGATAAACTGAGCAAGCAAGCCAAAGGGGATCGTTTTGCTTTGAGCTGCACAAACATTCACACTCATTTTCTCCCAGACCAGTGTTTTCCAAACTATGTTCCCTGAAATCTTAAGAGTTTTTTGGAGAATTCTGTAAACATTTGCTTTCCACACATTTCCTTTATATATTTTAATTATTTTACCAGCTTTAAATAGCAAACCTTTATCAAGTTATGTCATGATTTTTTTTCTCATTTGGTCTTGAGGTCTCTTTCTTGAGAGTGACCATAAGCCAAGGTAGCCACCCTCCGGGAGAGCCTGGATGGGGGATGGGGGCGGATGGTGAAGTTAGGTTCAGATGTGTATTAGGTGAGACATGATGGGGAAGTGAAACCAAAATTCATCATACACAAATTTATTACTTACAGGTCCCAGAGGGTTTAGGGTGCCAACAGGAAGTCTGGAGGTGGCAGTGACTCAGCCATCAGGTGGAGAGAGAAGGGGGTAGGGAAAGAGAAATGACCTGTAGGGCCATGTCTTTGTTAAGGGACATAGGCCTTACCCCTTAGGCTTTCCCACAGCGATTACGGGTTGGCTAGTTTAAAGAAAACACAAGCAAAGGGATGAACTTATTTACATGACTCTAGCGTTGACCATGAGGTTTTATTATGGCCAGCAGCTGTGGGGTGTGTTGGGTTTTGTGTCAATGGGATGAGGAACAAGCAGGTTATATGGAAAACAACCACACAGGAAGGGGAAGTTTTAACTAGACCAAAGACGATGGGTGACCAGGTTTCATACAATTTATGGCAGGCCTAAAAATGGATGCCAGGCAGGAACCACATTAAACAAATTTATGATTTTATTTACATGAATAGCTCATTTAGTCACCACAGCTATCCCATGAAGCAGGTGCTGTTGTTAGGACAGAAAAGGAAACTAAGGTACAGAGATGTTAAGCAGTTTTCCCAAGGCCACAAAGCTGGTAAAAGGTAGCTTTGAAATGGAGTCAAGAAATCTGACCCCAGAGCTTTCATTGGTAACTATTCACTGTGTTGTTTCTAAAAAACTATAACAGGCCAGGTGCGGTAGCTCACATCTGTAATCCTAGCACTCTGGGAGGCCAAAGTGGGAGAATCACTTAAGGTCAGGAGTTTGAGACCAGCCCGGGCAAGAAGGAGACCCTGTCTCTTTTTTTTTTTTTTTTTTTTTGTGAGACAGAGTCTTACTCTGTTGCCTGGGCTAGAGTGCCGTGGAGTCAGTCTAGCTCACAGCAACCTCAAACTCCTGGGCTCAAGCGATCCTTCTGCCTCAGCTCCTGAGTAGCTGGGACTACAGGCACATGCCACTACAGGTGGCTAATTTTTCTATTTTTTAGTAGAGACTGGGTTTCACTCTTGCTCGGGCTGGTCTCAAACTCCTGAGCTCAAGCAATCCTCCCACCTCGGCCTCCCAGAGTGCTAGGATTACAGGCGTGAGCCACCCCAGTTGAGACCCAGTGTCTGCTAAAAAAAAAAAAAATTGAAAAAATTAGCCTGGTGACCAAAATTGGAAAAAATTAGTCACGTGTGGTGGCTCTCGCCTATAGTCCCAGCTACTTGGGAAGCTGAGGCAGGAGGATCCCTTGAGCCCAGGAGTTTGAGGTTGCTAATGATAAGGAAAACTCTCATCCATTACTTGGCTAATCAGGCACCTGAGACTCTACCCCTCACGGAAGACCCGCATCAGCATAATACTAACCTATTTCTTGGCCCAGCAACTAATCTATTACCTGGCGCATTAGCATAACACTGAACCTATTTCCTCACCCATCAACTAATCTATTACCTGGCACAACCGCATAACACTAAACCTATTACCTGGTGCATCAACTACCCTGTTATCTGGTGCATCAACATAATACTAACCTATTACCTGACACATTCACTAACCTATTACCTGGCGGGCATTAGCCTCCTGATACCCCAACTCTTGGACCATCCCAACTTAATAAAAGTGGGAAAAATTGGGTAGACGGAGCTCAGAATTTGGTGGTGGGACCCCTCTGAGCCCGCCAGCAATAAATTTTGATTCTCCGACTCTCAGTGTGCCGCTCGGTTTGTCCTCGGGACCAACTGCTGTAACACTTGCTGTAACACAGTGAGCTAGGCTGACTCCATGGCGCTCTAGCCCAGGCGACAGAGCAAGACTCTGCCTCAAAAAATAAATAAATAAAATAAAAACTATAACAAACACATACAAACACACACATGCACACTTAGATGTTCCATATCAGATTTTAACATGTTGGAGACCACCACAGCATAGGTTAGTGCTACCAGACTAACTCTTTTGGAGAAAAAACCTCATTCGTTCATTCAATTAACAAATGTTTATTGAGTATGTACTACATGCATCTATGACCTTCCTATAACTGCACTGATTAGGATGGTCATGTCCCTACCCTCATTTCTTAAAAATAGTCTGGTCTGGTATTTGCTTCCAGCATATATACTAAATTGGAACAATACAGAGATTAGCATGGCGCCTGCACAAGGATAATGCAATGAAGTGTTCCATATTTTTAAAAAAGTAAAAAAAAATTCAGATCTGTGCACTTCCATCCACCTAAAACCAAACCCAGCAAAATAGTGAGTTTTGCAAGAACTGATGAGTACAGAGCACTTCAGGTGCTAAACACATCATATTAATCATTTTAATGTCTATTATAATTTGGTTGCTACATGACTGACTTTTGTATTCACAATAAGAACTGTTGGCAGTTGAAAGAGAATGCTAGCGATTCAATTTTTTTTTTTTTTGAGACAGGCTTTCTTTCTGTTGCCTGGGCTGCAGTGCGGTGGTATGATCATAGTTCACTGCAGCCCCAAACTCCTGGGCTCAGGTGATCCTCCTGCCTCCACCTCGCCCAAGTAGATAGGACTACAGGCATATGCCACTATGCCCAGGTAATTTTTTTTATTTTTTTGTAGAGATGGGGTCTCCTTATGTTGCCCAGGTTGGTCTCAAACTCTTGGCCTCAAGCGATCCTCCTGCCTTAGACTCCCAAAGTGCTGGGATTACAGACGTGAGCTACCATGCCCAGCCTGTGATTCAATTCTTATTTTTATTTTTTTAATTTCATAAGTCAATTTATTATTATTTTTTTTAGTGACAGGGTCTCCCTCTGTTGCACAGGCTGGAGTGCAGTGACATGATCATTGCTCACTGCAATCTAGAACTCCTGGGCTCAAGCAATCCTCCTGCCTCACCCTCCCAAGTAACTGGAACTACAGATGTGTGGTACCTTGCCCAGCCAACTTTTCTATTTTTTGTAGAGACAGGATCTGGCTATGTTGACCAACATAGCCAGATCCTGTCTCTACAAAAAACAGCTTGAAGTACTGGCTTCAAGCAGTACTCCTGCCTCAGCCTCCCAAAGTGCTAGGATTACAGGCATGAGCCACTGTTCCTGGCATGAGCTGGGCTTCTTAGAAGTCTGATTCTGGTCGGGAGCGGTGGCTCACGCCTGTAATTCTAGCACTCTGGGAGGCCGAGGTGGGTGGATCGCTCAAGATCAGGGGTTCAAAACCAGCCTGAGCAAGAGTAAGACCCCATCTCTACTAAAAAAATAGAAAGAAATTAATTGGCCAACTAAAAATATATAGAAAAAATTAGCCGGATGTGGTGGCGCATGCCTGTGGTCCCAGCTACTCGGGAGGCTGAGGCAGAAGGATTGCTTGAGCCCAGGAGTTTGAGGTTGCTGTGAGCTAGGCTGATGCCATGGCACTCTAGCTGGGACAACAGAGTGAGACTCTGTCTCAAAAAAAAAAAAAATCTGATTCTACTGTACTTGTAATGATGAAAAGTGTCCTCCTGGAAGTTCTCTGCTGTGATGTGGTTCTAAGAAAAACACAAAGGCTTTTCTTCATATGAAGTCCTCAGCTTTAATGCAATTTTCCTC
>CAUYRT010077120.1:0-43043 GCA_963574885.1 Lepilemur ruficaudatus
CTTCAGTCTTCTACATGTGGCTATCCAGTTTTCCCAGCACCATTTATTGAATAAGGATTCTTTTCCCCATTGTATGTTTTTGTCTGCTTTGTCGAAGATTAGATGGCTATATGAAGATGGTTTTATATCTGGGTTCTCTGTCCTGTCCCCTGGTCAATGTCCCTGTTCTTGTGCCAGTAACAAGCTGTTTTAATTACTATAGCCTTGTAGTATAATTTGAAGTCTGGTAAATTGATACCTCCCATTTTGTTTTTATTGTGTAGGATTGCTTTTTGCTATATGGGGTCTTCTCTTGTTCCATATGAAGCATAGAGTTATTTTTTTCTATAGCTGTGAAAAATGATGATGGTATTTTAATAGGAATTGCATTGACTTTGTAGATCACTTTGGGTAATATAGACATTCTAACAATGTTCGTTCTGCTGACCCATGAGCATGGTATGGTCTTCCACCTGTTTCCATCCTCTGCTATTTCCTTTCTCTTAAATTTCATTTCTTATCTTTAACATTACCTTTTTTTCTGCTTGATTTGGGGGTTAATTTGCTATCTTTTTAGGTTTCTTAAGGTAAAAACTTAGATCATTGATTTTTTACTTTTATTATTTTCTAATATAAATATTTCAGGATATAAATTGCTCTCTAAGCAGTTTTTTTAAGTTCATCCCACAAATTTTGATATGTTGTGTTTTTATTTTCATTACACTCAAAATATTTTTAATTTCCCTTATGACTTCCTATTTGATCCATTGGTCATTTACAAGTGTTTTATTTAATTCTAAATATTTAAGGATATTTTTCAGGTGTCTTTCTGTTATTTATGTCAAGTTTAATTCATTTATAGTCAAAAAACATATTTAGCATGATTTTATTTTTTAAAAATTTGTTAAGCTTTGTTTAATGGCCCAGAATATGGTGATTATAGAACATTTAGGAAATTCATATAGGCAGAAAAAACATTTTAAAAATCCATTGCCAGAATAAGTTAATAGTTCAACATGTATTTTTTAATTCTTTTCACTACATTCTTAGCTGTACATACATATATATATATACACACCTAAGTGTGTATGTGTGTATATATACAGGCACACATAGTTATAAATGAAGAATCATACTGTATAGATATTTTGTGATCCATTTTATGTCTATAAGGTAGGACAAATTAGTGGTTAAGACATGAGATCTGAAACAACACTGCTTGTGTCCAAATCCAAGTTTCATCATTTGCTAGCTACATGGTCTTAGGTAAGGTCCTCAAATTCTTTGTGCTTCAGTTCTTCACATGTAAAATGGGGATAATAATAATAGCACCTATCTCATAGAGATTATTCTGAGCATTATCTGAATTAATATAAATAAACTGCTTAGAACAGCACCTGGCATCTTATATAAGTGCCTGCTATCTTCTATTATTGCTTTTCCCTGTCATGACTGCAGTATAAGGATATTTCATGATTTATTTAGCTTGTACCCTAGTAATGGACATTCAGATTACTTTCAATATTCTCTATTATAAACTCACTGTGATAAAGATTGTTGTTAGGGCACATTCATGATTATATTCTCCCTTATGATGAATTCATAGAAGTGTAATTGCTGTTTTTAAGAATGGGCATATTTTTTAAAAGTTCTTATAGCTTTTTTGCCTGAATCACAGAGAAAGTTTTGTTTTTGTTTTTTAATTCATTTACCAACTCACTACTCTACAACAAAGTATGAAAACACATCATTTTAGAAAGTGTTTTACAAATTTTTCCAAGATATATTCTTGTTGAGGTTCAAGTAGGTAATAGAATTGGAACACAGTAGGTTATGTTTCAAAGAGCTACCCTGAGAAAGGATTTCATTCCAGGACCTCAGAGCATGAACATGTTACTTTTATAAATGAATCCTAGAAGGATAACAGCAGATTCCAACCAAAAATACAAGGGAGAATGTGCTGTTTCATTAAGCATATTTTTAAGTTGTATTAATTATATCTGGAAAATCAATGCACTGATTAATGAAAATTGTGTTTTAGGCATTTATTGCTCTTTTAAGTCATATGTAAATCTGCCTTCTGTGGACATAGATCATATAGACATTTTATGAAAGGAAAATGTTTAACAGCATGTAGAGTGCCTAGAATTACAAATTTTATATAAAAGGATGTTGTTTCCAGCCATGAACACTTAGCTTCCTGAAACAATGAACAGGTGCACTTGATTCATAAGAACAAAAAATGGAGGATTTGGGGACAATGTTTCATGTTATAAGACCGAAATCCTTAATGGCAGTGCTTAGGAAGGTGATGAATGTGTCATGAAGAGGACTTCTAGCTTTCATCTTAAGATTTTTTCACATTAGACCCTGTTATCCAATGTGAATAGCAGATGCTCAAGAAAACTCTGGTCAGCAAGTACACACACCCAAAGCCAAGAATCTCTAATGTGCAAGAATTTCTGGTCACCAAGAAAAGTATGGTTCATGAAACCAGGCCAGACATTCTCATGTGTTTTTTAACAGAGTCTCAACAGTAAACAGCTTGAGCCATTCTTCTTACAAATCAAGATTTTCCACACAATAAATTTAATCAGACCAAGAGAGAAATCATCTCAGGGAAGCCATCTTACCCCTCCAAAAAACCACAGCAAAACAAAAAGGCAGCCTTATGTGGGGGAAAGAATTGAAGAAATTCTATTTCCTTATAGTAAATGAATCACCTAATAGCTTCCCTAAGAAGTTGATCTACTTTATGGACACATAGACCCAGGGAACCAGAAAAATGAGATCCAAAGAATTTTATTAATTTAAAAAACTCTCCTTAAAAGGAATTGCAAATGCTTCTAAAATATAATCTAACCCCCAAGGTTAATTTGTTTTTGAGTCCAGAGTTTAATAGGATTTTTGTATAACATGAAAAGTCTGCACAGAATAATTAACTTATTACAGTAATTTCCCCCTTATCCACGAGGGATATGTTTCAAGACTACCAGTGGATGCCTGAAACTACAGATAGTACTGAACTCTATATATATTATGTTTTCTCCTACACAGTCATGTGTCACTTAATGACAGAGATATGTTCTGAGAAATGCATCATTAAGTGATTTCAACTTACGTGAACATCACAGAGTATATATATGGTATAGTCTATTGCTGCTCCTAGGCTACAAGCCTGTACAGCATGTTACTGTACTGAACACTGTAGACAATTGTAACACAATGGTATTTGTGTATCTAAACGTATGTAAACATAGTAAAGGTACTACTGTAAACATATGGCTTAAAAGATTTTTTTAAAATGTTACACCTGTATAGTGCACTTACCAAGAATGGAGCTTGCAGGGCTGGAAGTTGCTTTGGGTGAGTCAGTGAGTGAGTGGTGAATGAAAGTGAAGGCCTAGGACATTCCTGTACACTACTGTGTACGTTATTAACACTATATACCTAGGCTATACTAAATTTATAAAAAATTTTATTTCTTCAATAATAAATTATCCTTAGCTTAGTATAAATTTTTTACTTTACAAATTTTAATTTTTTTAATTTTTTGACCCTTTTGTAGTAACAGCTTAAACCACACATTGTACAGCTGTACTATTTTCTGTTTTTATATCCTTATTCTATAAGCTTTTTTATATTTTTAATTTTTTTACTTCAAAATTTTTTTGTCATTAAAAATTAAGACATAAACACACACATTAGCCTGGACCTACACAGGGTCCGGGTCATCAATATCACTGACTTCCACCTCCACATCTTGTCCCACTGGAAGGTGTTCACGGGCAATAGCATACATAGAGCTGTCATCTCCCATGATAACAATGACTTCTTCTGGACTACCTCCCGAAGGACCTGCCTGAGGCTGCTTAACAGTTAACTTTTTTTAATGAGTAAGAGTATACTATAAAATAATGATGGAAAGTATAGTATAGTAAAAACATAAACCAGTCATTTATTATCATTATCAAAGACTATAGACACATAATTTCATGTGCTATACTTTTATACAACAGGCAGCACTATAGGTTTGTTTATACCAGCACCACCACAAGCATATGAATAATGCATTGTGCTGCCAAGGCATTACATGATGGAAATTTTCAGCTCCATTATAATATTACGGGGCCACCATCATCTACGCAGTCCATTGTTGACCAAAATGTCATTACGTGGCACATGCCTGGGCATACATACCTATGATAGAGTTTAATTTATAAATAAGGCACAGTAAGAGATTAGTAATGATAATAATAAAATGGAGCAATTATAACAATATACTGTAATAAAGGTTATGTGAATGTGATCGCTCTCACTCACTCAAAATAACTTATTGTGCTGTGCTCATCTATTTCTAGACCTCGGTTAACTGTGGGTAACCAAAACCACAAAATACAAAACTATAGTTAAGGGTTGGGGAGATTACTGTATATCTTCAATATTCCAGAAATGTGAAAAAGATAAAATACGCAACAGGAACGTGAAGGGGCCCGCCTTGAAAGACAAAGCTGCGTCCCTGGGCTTGATTGGAGGGTGGCCTATTTGGAAAACAAGGTGCTTCATTAAAACCTGGCATCAAACCTGAACCTATTCTATTCATTTTATTTCCTCCTTCTCTAAACAATATTCTGTTACCAGTTGTGACTGGATATGTCCTGACATATGACAGGTCTTCATGTGAAAATTCCATGTAACTTTTTGGCATCTTTAATTTGGTTGAATAAAAGATCTCATTCTACAAGTTGGTAATGACAGTTTATCAAAATGTTTTCTCTGTGACTTTGTCATAGAGTGCCTATTAACAGTGAAACAGTGAAAAATATGTCAACTCCTCATCTAATTTAAACATCTAAGACTAACAGAGATTTCAAAACTAATTTGTTCTAGCCCAGCAAATTACAGCACCAGCAAAACACTTTCTCTTTTCAAAGTGCTTTTCCATTATTAATCATTTTATCTGCACAGCTTGCCAATGAGCTGGTTCAGTCTAACCCTCATTTTATGCATGAGTACCCTTGGGAATACGTGAAGCCAGCAAGCTGCCTAGACTATAAAATGCAGGCAGTGGACAGTAGCCACAACACATGAGGATGATAATTTTCTGGGTCCTAATCCTACACCTTCTGTGGGTTGTTGGGAATACATTGTCTTTATTTTTAAAAATACACATACACACACAGAATGTCTTTTGTTCCTTTGGGTAGACACCTAGTAGTGGGATTGCTGGATCAAATGCACTTGAATGTTTATGGCAGCCAATTCACTATTGCAAGAATGTGAAAACAACCCAAGTGCCCTTCAATCCATGAGTGCATTAATACAATGTGGTATATGTATACTACAGAATACTACTCAATTACAAAAAAAGAATGGTGATCTAACACCTCTTATGTTATCCTGGATAGAGCTTGAGCCCATCCTTCAAAGTGAGGTATCACAAGAATGGAAAAATAAGCACCACATGTACTTGCAATCAAATTGGTACTAACTGATCAACACTAAGGTGCTCACATGGTAGTAGTATTCACTGGATTTCAGTCAGGTCGGGGGGTGGGTGTGGGTAAATTCACAACCAACGGATGCGGTGTGCATTGTATGGGGGAATGGCACGCCTCTAGCCCTGGCTTGGGTGAGGCTAAGTCATTACTTGTAACCAAAATGTTTGTACCCCCATAATATCCTGAAATAAAAAAAAATATACACACACACATATGCTTTATGTAAAGCTATAGTTTAGATTGATTTTTCACAAAGAGATATAAACGAACCACCAGCTGTTCTGCTGAGGCAGATGGCACAGTAGAGCAACAGGAAAACTAGAACTCTGGAGTCAAACAGACCAATTCAAATCTTGGTTTGACCACCTACCAGCTATATAAACCTCTCTGAGTATCACTGTCCTCATCTGTAAAATGGAGCTAATAGCATCATCTTCACAGAGCAGTAATGAAATAACAGAGCAAGTGCGAGCATGGTAACTGGCATGTAGTAGGTGCTAGGATATCTGGTTCCTCCTTTCTTCCTCATCTCATTAGAAAAATACAGTAGGTGGCAAATTAAATTAAGTAAGTGTCCTTTGCCACTTGCCCTGAACAAATGACAGTTTGCAAATTTGTAGTGCATGGCTCTCATGCAGCATGGGGAAGAGAGAAGTTAGACTGTGATCCTCACAAGTGGCCAACAGACAAAGGTGAGCAATCTTCTTGTCCTTCCCATCATCTACTCTGTCCAAAGGGCTAACAGTGGTGGCACTTGTACACAGGCAAGCAGTGGAAGAGATGAGCCATTAAGGACAGGGCTGAGCCTGTATCACGTCATTGGGTGAATCCGGGGACAGCAACTCCCTCCTTAAATGCTTCTCTTTCCCTTGGACATTAAACTTAGCATAAACAAGCTATTCTCACACTCTTTTTTACTTATTAGCATTAGGCTGAAAAACTACTCAGGAAATTCTTTGCCATTTATCCTAAAGATAATCATTCTAAGAAGCTGAAACTCTCAAGATATCTTTTTAAACCACTTTAAATGATGTCAATATCCTATAGTTATACCTCACCAGATTGAAAACAAGTGCCTTAAAGGGCTCATCCCTTCTTTCAAAAGGACAGGCTGTGTCCTGTTCTCTGAAAAGGGGACCACTGGTGTAATGCAGTGAGCCACAGGAGACCCCACCACAACCACCACCCAAAGACCCTTAGGGTTCCCTGCCGGAATTTTCCACTGCTGTCATCTCAGATCCAAAATCTAGAACCTTGACCCAGAAGTATTTCTCCTCACCTTTTCTACAGCAAAGAACTATTTGTCTAGGCAGGACTTAGAACCATAGAGTTCAAAACTATTTTATTTTGGTGTGAAGGAATGTAGAGATCCAAAATTTAATTGCATGACCTTGAATAAGTGTTCTAACCTCTCAGAGCTACAAAGGGGTTAGTAGCAAGTTTGGCAGCTTGACCACCAGACTTGACTCTGGTCCTGGTTCTGATAACACTTGTGTGGGATCTGGACTTGTATGGCTTCAGCTATTTATATATTAATTGTAAGAGTCAATGGCCAGATAGCGATTCTTGCCTTTAAACAGATTCTGATCAAAGCTGGACTGTCTCCTCAGAAAAATGCTCATAGTTGCAAAGATTGGAATAAAATGTCAGGAGGTGCTCCAGCCCCTTCAAGGACTCTATGGTTACTATTCTTAAATACTCTGACAAGATATGATGATATGCCCCCCTGAAAAGGGGTGTCTTCTGTCCCACTGGCCCCTGTTCCTCTGGTTGCAGGAGACAAAGAACAGTGGATTAAGGAGAAAGAAGCATGAGAAGGCCAAGGCGAGATGCGATCACTAGATCAGTAGCTAAAATATACTTTCCCTGCATATAAACCTAGGCCTCTGTGCAAAGAAAGAGCTCAGGTCTGTAGCCCTGTGTGCATTTACATAGGAAGGCAGCCAAATGTCTCATTTATGGTTGATGTTATGTGCATGAGAGAGAGAGAGAGAGAGAGAGAGAGAGAGAGAGAGAGAGAGAGAGAGAGCTTGCCCTGTAATCACTCCTTTCCTAGGAATACTCAGGCAGAAGCTCACTCTGCATACAAATTGCTGTCAGGGCTTCTTGCAGCAGAGTGGAAGTAAGAAGTGCTCCTTAGCCAGTGCCTCCTTCCCAGTTAGAGCTGGACAGCAGTGGCCTCTGTGTTAGCAATAGAATGTCACCCAGAGCACCTCAGTACACAAAGAATTAGGAAAAAGGATAATGTATAGTTCTGTGTTAGCTACCAATCAGGCAATATTATATCTAGCTCATGAAATTGTTCTTAGAATTAAATGAATTAATACACGTAAAAAACTTTGAGCAGTGGCTGGCACAAAGCTAGTACTAATACATGTTAGCTAGTAGTGTCAAAAAAACTAATTTGCAATGGAAACAATAACACTGCAGGAATGCAACCCAGCAGTAGGTTTTGAATCAAACCTACTACATACGGAATCAAAAAGATATCCCTTTCTATATAATTGAACCAAAACGCCATGATCTAAAAGACATGACAAGTCCTTAATTCATTTATTTAGAACAATAAGACATACTGACTCTGATGCATGTACAGTTATTATTAATATTATAAAATCCAGCACTAATCACATACTATTAACACCTGCACTGGTTCTGTTTGACCTCACCCCACCCATTCTCTGCCTTTCTCTGCTCTGCTCAGCATCCCAGAAAGCCGACCCCTGCTGACCCTTACCTTGTGCGCTCCCTCACTCTCTGGCTCCTGCCTGGGTCTGGACATTGGGAGGCACCAGCAAGAGCTGGACGCAGCTGCTTTCCCCCATGGCCATCGTTCCTGGTGAGTAGCTCCTCTTCCACCACCCCCGCTCTCTCAAGGTTTGGGTAACACCATTCCTTCCCTCTGCCCCTTCACGCCAACAGGTTACAATAGTTTTCCACTGCAATTAGATTTTGGATATTTCACATCCCTTGCTGGTTCCCTTAACCCTGTCCACACCTCTACGTGTAGTTAGTTTATAACACTCTCTTTAAAGTCTTTGACTGTCATCTGTTTCCTACTGGGACACTAACTGACACACTGTTTCATTTCCTTATCTAGATGTTTCTTCAAAGTCAGTCTTTTCTCCCCAGCCAGAGGTTAGTAGAGTTGTCTTTAACTTCTCCCACTTCAAACACAAAGAACAGTGTACTTGGGGCACAGAAATACGGCTGACATGGCTAGTGCTCCAATCAATCCTGCATTTCCCTCAAAGGAAGGCACCTTTACCTAAAAAAATCATCTCTAAAACTTGATGTGCCTGTTGCAGTGAATCTTTGAGTGTCTGTGATCAAGCTGTTCTAGATAGATTGACTAATCATTTTTTACTATAATGTCAGCCCCAATAGAGTGTTGAATCAACTGTGAACTCTGCCACAGTAATTGGTTACTAATAATAACTATATCTGCATGTTATAGATATTATGTTTATATCTATGTAAAAAATGTTAGGGCAGATTCAAGTTTTTGTTGAAAAATAATATCATCATCCTAGCTTAATAATATCATCATCTTCTCTTTAAAGTAAGGGAAAGAAAGGAGTGTAATTACCAATAGGGCATCAGGAATTTTAAAGTAAAAAGCCGAAAATCTAACTGAAAAGCTGGGCATGTTCATGAGAGTGTCATTTGTTCATTTAATACACGTTTATTGAAGTCTACCGTGTGGCAGGCCTGTGTCAAGCACAGAAGATACAGCAGTAAACAAGACAGAAATGGTCTCTACCTTTAGCGATCTTGCAGTATGACTAAGTTCATGAATATGAGGAGTGTTGTGAAGAAGAAATTCAGATGCTACTTGAGCATAAGGCAAGGGACTAAACTTACCCCGGGTAGTCAAGGAAGGTTTCTTTGAGGAAGTAAAGTTTAAGCTGAGCCCTGAAAGACTGGCATTGTCTAGATGCGTGGAGAAGGTGGAGTGGGTGAGAGAAAGATGGAACAGCATATGGAACAGCATATGTGAGGACCAAGAGAAAGGAAAGAAGATCATGTGTTCAAGGAGCTGAAATAGGCCAGTATGGCTATAGTAGGAAGAGTATAAGAGAAGGTTAGAGCAGTGGGCCAGATAACGCAGGACTGTGCAACCAAGTGAAGAATGTGAAGTTTATCTTAAAACCAGCAGGAAGCTATTGAGAGGCTTTAAGAAGAAGAGTTCGAAAATCTCTCTCTGGCTGCAGTGGAAAGGATAGATCAACAAGGGCAAAAATGGATGTGGGGAGACTGGTTTGGAGGCTGGTGCTTTTAGTTCAGGCAAAAGATGACTCCAGTTTGAACCAAGAGAGTTGAGATGATGGAGAGAAATAGCTGGATTCAAAAAATATTGAGAAAAAGAATCAGTAAGATTTTGAAATGGGGGAGCAGAAGAAAGGAGAAGCAGTTTCAATAACTCCCAGTTATTTGTCTTAGGTAGTTGGATGATAAGGATGCCAATTCCTGAGATAAGGGAATACAGCATAAAGCCAGAGCTGGAGGCATAGGAACTTTGCCCCTTAGGTTTAGATGTAGAAAAAATGGTTAGGACCCACGGAGTTAAACTGTAAGTTGAATCATATGAAATTGTCAATATTAGACCATTTTTGAAATCTAATAATGGAAATTTAATTTGGTCCAACTTAATAGCAACAATACTGATACAAAAGCCTCTCTCTCTTCCGGAGTTAATATGATGTTTAAAGAACCACTGCTCGATTGTGGCGCTTTATGAACCTTTCCTCAAGACTAGGTAAGGAACGTCTGCAGTCATAGTCAACAAGAAACCACAGAAAGGGTGTCCAAGGCACATGAACACACACATACTAGGAAGCCAAATCAAGATATGAAAACGCGCAGACGCATCAAACCCAAGTGAAGAAAATTAAGCTGTATGCAGCACTGCTATGAGATCAAATAAATCCAATGCAGCCCAGAGCTATTTCAGAACTATTGGAAAACACTTATCCAATTAACTTACAGCCTGCAGTGAAGTCAGAGTTTAAAAACTGGTTCACACTTATTTACCATAATACCAGGAAAAGCAGGCAAGAAATGTACTGTGTCTGTTTCTAATTTTAAACATGAATCCAGGTTTCTCACTCTGTAAATGACTTAGAGAAACAGGTACATAGCACGGCATATGGAGGTTCCATCCTAGAGCTTGGATCACTGTCAATTGTCTCTACTACATATTGCAAGGCTGCAGCTCCTCTTTTATATATCGAGGGCAAAAAGCTCTGCAAAGGACAATAAGGTCTATTAACCAGGGTCTAGCATTCCTCACTGCACTTTCTGAGAGGAATATGCCACCTCCTCAGGCTGTGTCCTCTGCTACTGAATCCCAAGGTTCTGAGTCTATTTTATCTCGAAGCCAAATCGCAACTGTAGCAGGGGTGGCCTCGGTTGCCTACTCAATGTGAGGTGGCTTTCACTGCACACAGCTTTATCCTGAAGGTCATTTCAAATGAGTGAGTCACTTCACTTTGCTTCTGCCTGGTGTTAGCACATCACTCATGATTAACAGGGAAATATGCTGCTAGTGAAAGGTAAAATTGCATATTTACATGACTCAAATCTAATACATTAGCTAGTAGCTCAAGTGAATGTTAGCCTAGAGTTTTTCAAGGTATTGATATTAACAAGTTGATTTCTCTCACATAATATTTTCCATGTGAAGTCTCATTACCAGGGTTATTTCAGTGTGGTGGAACCAAAGAAAGGGTTCTTCATTCCCTCTAGGGGGAAATTTATACCCCATATTTAATTACCTTCTTTGCTTACTTTTATTTCTAAAGTGCTTTAACAAATAGATGGGGTTTTTTTTCTAAAGTAGAAAAGGAATATTTTTGAATTTACATAACATTTGTCAGTTTCTTTCATGAAAACAATGCATATTTATATTTCATAATTTAAAAAGAGCTTTTAAATGCCTGCCAAAAGTAAAAGAAGTTATTTATAATCCACTTAATGAGTGATTTAAAAAATTTTATAGACCTGTCTGAAGCTAGTTGGTTGCAGTTGGTTAGAGCAGTAATCCCCGCCTTTGGGGAGTTTCAATACCCTGTTGTTCTTGGTTTGATTCTATATGTCATCCTACCTCCACCTTCTCAGAAACAGCATATATGCATCTTCATAGGAGCAATCTAAGCCAGAAACTTAAAAAATATACTGAATTCCTTCTTTTCCTTCATCTAACTGTCTTCCCAGATTCAATCGAGTCACCAAATTCTGCTCATTCTCCTCCTTGAATATCTTCCTACTCTCTCCACTCTGCTCCATCCTCACAGCTGCTCCGTCGGTTTAAGCTTTATCATCTGTCACCTGAACAACAGCCAGGGCCTCTCAACTCATTGCCCTGCTTTGTTATTTTCCCACTTCAAGCAAGCCTATACAGTACAGCCAGTACAATCATTCTAAAACACAGTTCTGGTCATTTCCTTTCCATTAAAACCCTTCATTGGCTCTCCCTTGCCTGTAGAACGAAGTTCAATGCCCCTGGCGTGACGTGTAAGACCCTCCATCTGGTGGTTCTTTCTCTCTCTCCAGCTTTATTTCCCCCTCCCACCCCACACTCTCCACCCCCATCTAAGCAAAAGCCATGACCAATTACTTGCAGGTTCCTGAATATGTGCTATACTGGATCACACCTTTAAACCATCCTACATTTTATTCTCACTACAGAGGAATTTCCTCTGCCAACACCAAATGGGGTAAACATTATATCTCTATTTTTGCATTTATCACACTGTACAGTAATTCTGTTTACACAGCTGCCTCCCTTTGTAAAACACAAGAAGGGCAGGGAGGTTTTCTTATTCATTTTACCTTTGCCAGTGGATCCAACCTATGGTATGTGCTCAAAGAATGGTTGGACGAGGTGTTAAATGGAATTTACTCAATTTTTTAAAAATTAAATTAATGAACATTATTTTGCTATAAGAATATAGGAAATTCCTTCAGATTCATAAAGAAATTGTAAAATGTGTCCAGCCTTCATTGAACTGTTGTTGTAGCCCTGCCTCCCTCATCTCCTGGGGTCTCCTTTTCTCTGCTCAAAAGTCGCAGAAAATCTCCGATTCCCAGCCATAAAATATTTCTGTAAATCATGGCTAGGCAAAAATGTGTCCGAAGAATAAAATGCCCAAAGAATAAAAAATTTCACATACACCTAACAGAGGGACAGAAGCAGCCTCTTTATATGTGACATTACATTTGTTAACAGAAACTTAGCATTCGAGAGGAGAAATGGCTACTCAGAATCAAGCAGTAAATGGCAATCTTCATGCCAAAACCAATTTTTTAATTATTATTTTTTGACCCACTTCAAAAGAAAGGGTTCCTCCAAAACTGTTTAAGTCATAGACCTGACAATAATGCATCCATACTTTAAGCCAGAAAGTAAGAGAGTTTTACATCAAAACATAATAAAAAATAAAAATTTCAAGGCCTGAGTAATATTTTAATTTACTGTTCATTCTTTTTTTTCAGAGACAGGGTCTCACTGTTGCCCAGGCTCTGTTGCCCAGGCTGTGGAGTGCAGTGGTGCCATTATAGCTCACTGCAACCTCTAATTCTTGGGCTCAAGCAATCCTCCTGCCTCAACCTCTTGAATAGCTGGAACTATAGGCGTGTGCCACCACACCCAGTCCTGCTCACTCTTTTAAGATGTTTAGTCAGACTAGCTAAAATGTGCTTCTCCAATGAGAGTCTTAAAAATAAACTTTAAACTTAGGAACTCTGTGAATCCATTCCCTTTACAGAACAAAACCATTTTATTTGTTGACTTTGCCTACAAGTGAAAACACACAGCCTCTGTTTAGTTTAATTAACCATGGATATAAATTGCCCTCAAGTGTTTGTTTTTCTTGGCTCTTTGTAAATAAGATCACCAGGAAAGAATACAAAGGTCATTGACTGCCTGTGTGCTTTCACTTATTCAGCAAACACCTGAAACTTGCTAGGCCTTGAGGCTACTGAGATGAATAATTCACAGCTCTTTCCTTCAAGAGGTTCCCAGCTCAGGGGGATATAACACTAATCAGGTAATTGTAAAGCCACATGGGAGATTAGTGATAGAGACATGCACAGGGTTTGGTGTAAACCCATAAGAGGAATATCTACCCCACAGGTGGCTGAGCAGAAGGACAGACAATTATTTTGGACTTAAGGGACCAAAAATAGGCTTGTTAGAAGTAAATTTGTAGTGAAATACAAAGAGTGGGAAGATGAGAGAGTTTACAGCTACAAATCTCTGTTCTTTCAACAGAGGAGGATTCTAGCTCATCTGCTGGGAGACAGAAGTCAAGGATTGAGTAGAGGGATCTCTTCTAAAGTGGTAAAAGTGTGGAATCATTTTTGAGAGAAATAGGAAAGGGAGGTGACTAAAGGATAAGAAAAGTATTGAAGGGTGGCTCTGAGAGTGCAGTTAGGGGACTGAATCTCTAGATGAGCCACTCTTATAGGGGAGGAAAAGGCAAATGTCAGCACAGTTCCAAGTTGGGGTTTTATAGACCCATAATGCAGAAGAATGCAAGAGGAATGAAGGGGGCTAGCAATAAATTGGTTCACATGGCTAGCCACAGGGTGGCTAGGAAAGGAAGATTACTAAGGAGTGTAGGATAGCCAGTGTGATCATCTACCCATTTGCCTAGTACCATCCTGGTGTAATTATTACAGCATCCATTTTCACTTGCTAAAGAATCTCTAGTGGGCAATAAGTTACAGGGTCACCTAATGATGATCTGGGAAATGAGTCTCTACAAGATGTAGGGTGTTGTAGCCAAACAGTGGAATGAAAGAGTTATGATTTAAGAAGAAAGAGGTTACTGATCTTTGAACTTAAGGTAGCCCAGAAAATATGGAGCTAATTGGTTAGAAAGTCATTTTCACAGCCATTGAAATGAGCATCTAGAACTTAGTAGATGTTCCATAAATGTTGGATGATATTGAGGGAGTTGGAGTGGAAAGGGAAAATATGAATCAGGTCCCAATGTTATTGACTGTAGGGGAGTTGGCCAGAGGGGAGAAAAAGGAGTAAAGAGGGGTTCAAGATGGCATAGATGTGTGCCTAGATGCAATGTAAAAACATGCTTTTAAAAGAGAGAAGAAGAATAATGATCAGACAGCAGCAGGGGCAAGTAGTTTGTTGGGTATGGGAGCATAAGAAGACTCTACAGTGAGAGCTGCAGAAGAAGTGTTGTCTTCAGGGGAGAGGAATGATGAGGACCACTGTGGAGGCCTTCCATGCCCCATGCATCTACTGAGAGCAAAAAAGTTCCCTTTGGGGAGAGGCCATGGACTCTGTCTCAATGTAAGTAAATCCTACTGAGGTCAAAAAAGGTCCAGAAACCAAACTTCAACTTTAACAGGAAGTTTCAGGGTACCAGGTAATTTCTCATGTATTTTTTTTTATTTTGTCTTGTATAACCTATATCTTGAAGGGATGGTATAATAAAATAAAGACTATTCACTGCTTTAACTTTTTTGGTCTAAAGTGTAAATTATATTACTGTATGTCATTATTAACAATTACTAGAAATTCCACTTCCCATATATGTATCTTTTTAAAATATTTTAATTGACATATAATAGTTGTACATATGTATAGTATATGGTGTGATATTTTGACAGATATATGTAATGTGTAATGATCAAACTGGGGTAATTAACAGATCCATCACCTCAAATATGTATTATTTCTTTGTGTTAGGAACATTCAAAATCCTTTCTTCTAGCTTCAATACAATAAATTACTGAAGCTATAGTTACCCTACAGTGCTACAGAACACTAAAATTTATTCTGCCTGTCTAGCTATAATTTCGCATCTGTTAACCAACTTCTCCCTAATCCTTCCCAGCCTTTACTAACCACTATTCTGCTCGCTACTTCTATGAGATCAACTTTTTAACTTCCATATTTGAGTGAGAACATGTAATATTTATCTTTCTTTGCCTATGTATTTCACTTAACATAATGGCCTCCAGGCTCATCCATGTTGGCTAGTATTCCATTGTGTGTGTGTGTGTGTGTGTGTGTCACATTTCCTTTATCCATTCATCTGTAGATAGACACTTAGGTTGATTCCCTATCTTGGCTATTGTGAATAGGGCTGGAATAAAAATGGGAGTGCAAATATCTCTTCAACATACTGATTTCATTCCCTTTGGGTAGTGAGATTGCTGGACCCTATGATAGTTCTTCCGTTAGTTTTTTGAAGACTTCCATACTGTTTTCCATATGGCTGTACTAATTTAAATTCCCATCAACTGTATTGGTGTTCCTGTTTCTCCATGTCTTTGTCAGCATTTGTTATTTTTTGTCTTTTTGATGACAGACATTCTTACTGGTGGTGTGAGATGATAGCTCATTGTGATTTTGATTTGCATTTCCCTGATGATTGTGATATTGAGCATTTTTAAAAATACTTCTTGGCCACTTGTATGTTCTCTTTTGAGAAATGTCTACTCATATCATGTGCCCATTTTAAAATCAGATTATTTGGATTTTTTTTTTCTTTTGCAGTTAAGTTGTTTGAGTTCCTTGCATATATTCTGATATTAATCCCTTGTTGAATGAATAGCTTGCAGATATTTTCTCCATTCTGCAGGTTATCTCTTCATTCTGCTGATTGTACCCTTGACTGTGCAGAAAAGCTTTTTACTTTGATTTAATCTCATTTGTCTATTTTTGCTTTTGTTGCTTATGCTTTTAAGGTCTTATTCATAAAATCTTTGCCCAGACCAATGTCCTAAAGGATTTCTCCTGTTTTCTTTTAGTAGTTTCATAGTTTCAGGTCTTACATTTAAGTTTTTAATTCATTTTTGAGTTGATTTTTTGTATATGGTGAGAGATAGGCATCTAGTTTCATTCTTCTGCATATGGATATCCAGTTTTCCCAGCACAATTTATTGAAGAGACTGTCCATTTGAAGAGACTGTGTGTTCTTGGTGCCTTTGTTGAAAAGGAGTTGGCTGTAAATACATGGACTTATTTCTGGGTTATCTATTCTATTCCATTGACCTACATGTCTATTTTTGTACCAGTACTATGCTGATTTGGTTCCTATAGCTTTGTAGTATATTTTGAAGTCAGATAGTTTAGTGCCTCCAGCTTTGCTCTTTTTGTTCAGGATTGCTATGGCTATTCAGAGTATCTTGTGGTTCCATACAAATTTTAAGACTGTTTTTTATATTTCTGTGAAAAATGTCTTTGGTATTTTGATAGAGATTGGCCATATATGTACTTTCCTGTCTTTGGGGGAGAGAACTGTAGCTTGTCTCAACATGTCTCTTCCCTGTTGTGTGAAACATAGAGCAAACCAAAACCTCTGGGAAAATCTCAATAAATGTTAACTCATAAATTGTTTTCATTACCTGAAAATATACAACACACTAAGTATTCTCAAAATTTTTACACTTTAAAATTGTAAATTAAATGATCATCACCAAATACAAACATGACAAAACTTGAAATATTTCAACTCAACTGAGAGAATCTCATCAAATTCAGTATTTTGAGGAATAATTTGAAAATGTCTGGGTTTCTCTGACCTTAAATTATGGCTTGTGATGGGGTAGAAGCCAAACAATAGGAGAATTCTGGACCTATTCATTCCAGGGGAAAATGTGAAGACTGTAAAATAGAGCTACCAGGAAAGGAGTTGGAGAAAAGTTTATTCTCTAACTCACCCCAATGAAACAGGTTCTGAATCCCCTGCATGCCACCCCCACCTAGTTATTGGGATGCCTGGGGTACATGTTATTGAACACACAGTAAAAGTCTTGATTAACAATGTCCTGTTCATCCAGTACTGACTTAAATATTCCAGTCTTCTCAAGTGCTGATTTGAATGGTGGTCCTCAGATTCAAAATTTTGAAGGTTCATCTCATTAGCTGTTTACCATGTTGTCAGGATTTTTCTTTGGGTCAACTCGAGTATAAATATCAAACAAGATAATAGAAAGATTGTAACTGAGGTCACCAACTGTGTGAAAATAAGGAAGGTGACTTTTATTTTGGTTTGTTCTTATGAGGATCTCTTTTGTGTAAATAATCTAAACTTAATAAAAACATCACTGTCTGAGCTTGGGGCACCTCTGAAAAATGGCAGCAATACAGTGTGCATTATTTTATTTCTCCCTGTTTCATTATTTAGATCCACATGCTTCTGCAGCGATGGGGACTTATATTTATCTAATAAGTCTGTCAAGAAACATTACAGCTGCAACGATGGGTTCAGTCAACAGGATACAAATAAGTGACCAATGCCCTTTTAAAAAGATTTTAATTTCAGATCAAAATGTCACATTACATGGTGAAAGATACAAGGCTTTTCAGAATGCAGCTTGTGTTAGCGGCAGTGGTGACAGTTACAGGTGGAGATTCTATGGGAAAGTACTATATTTAAGCTAAAGTAAAAGTGGGAAGTATCTCTTGGAACGGGGACTTTTTCTCTCTTAGATTCATAGAAGAGGAGACTTGACACGACAAAAGAGATCATTTGGTGCAACATCCTAATTTTATTGAGGAAATAATGACAACCCAGAGGTTTTAGTTTGCTCAAAGACCCACAGCAGAGCCCTAGGTAGACCCTGAAAAGAAGACTCCCCTGAGGGGTGGGGGTCAATGCTCTACTTCTCCCAGCCTCTTCTTTAATAAATGGGTACCAAGTCATGCCTTCATGTTTGGAGATAACATGGATCAGAGATTTCCACTAAACTCTGCATGATTATTATGAATACCTATCATTTATTTACCCTCATACATTATTTCCCAAAGTATTCTGATTCCTTTTGTGGAATCACCTCTCCTGCTAGGAGAGGTCTTGGTGTAAGGGTCATACAGACACCTGTCCTTCTCCTCTGGAAGCTAAAGCAGCCTGGAGTTTCTTTTGCCAGAGGCTTTTTCTCCCACTCTACAGCAGCCAGGGGCAGCCAGGGTTGTTTTCACTGGTTCCAGCAGCAGACCCAGACAAGACTCTCAGCTGGTCAGTTCCTGCTCCTGAGACTTACTACCTGTGTCTCCTAAGTCTGTGTTTTGAGCACTGCCTTTAATCCAGAGATTTTCTTCTATCTCTGCAATAAAGTCTCACTTATTTTAAGTTAAAGTAAGAGTTGACTTCTGTTGCTTACAGTATGAAACCTCTTGAAGGAAAAGAATGCAGAAGTCTGAGGGATAGCTAGATTTTAACTAATTCTGAAATTAGATACATACATTAAAGGTACTCCTGTAATTAAACATTCCCTATTGTGGCAATGCTGAGAAAAGCTACAAGTCTGCTGAGATTTGGATATACACAGATGATGAAGTTTTGATGTCATGCCAATATTACCTTGGGGTTAAAATCATTGAACCAAAAGCCTTGTAGAAGAATAAAGTTTCAATTCCAAGATAAAATTTAAGATGATTAGAAGAAACACACAAACTATGGCTAAGCCAGGGTTAGAATAAAATCTAAGAAGTAACAGTAAAATCAATGTGAAAGGTCTTGTCCATATCTAGACATTTATTTTTTTTAATTGTCTTCATATTTATTTAAATTTTGTGTTTAGCAGTTTCACAATGTTAAATTTTCCTGTTTTGAGTTTTACTTTTTGAAAAATAACAGAGAATGAACAAAGTGGTAAAATGGGGAAGAAAAATCTATCTCAGGCAAAAAAAAAAAACAAAAAAAAAACCTCTGTAGCTTCCACCATACTATGCCCATGATTAAAGCATGATCGCCTCCTCTTGGTGACAAACTCTAATTACAGGTTTCATTTCTCTGATGAATACATCCTTTGAAAGGCTGAACTTACAACCCAAGGTATAAAAAGCAAGGGCAGTAAAGTCATGATTTGTATGTGAATTTTAGAAAAAAAATTGCATTGCTTGTCATATGATAGGAAAATCCTTTCAGTTTCAAAATGCTGTGGGAGTGAAAGTTCTGGTTGATGGTATTAAGATGAGATAAATGTTCAATCATATTGCTCTATATGTAAATTCATCATCCTAAGGTTTATAAATCAATATGTTGAACCAACAACTCTTTGACACCAGAAGGTAAGCCCTTCAATTGCAGTAACCAGGCAGATGGCACTACAAATAGAGTTAAAAACCTTCAGTTGGAGCAACAGACAGGACCTACTGTGAAAGATTCCACAAGCTGGGGTAAGAAAAAATCAGACTGAGCTAAACTGAGTTGTGAGAATGCAATAAAAAATACTTTTAATTGGAAGGAAAATCTAGCCACCAAAATGGTCATCCAGAATATCATATATCAAACTGTTCATACAAGCAGATAGAATCCAACATGAATTTCTAACACTTTAAAACCCTTTTCCAAGACTGCACGGAAAATAAGATTTCCTTCAAATTACATTGCCTTTTGAAAACAAACCATATGTTGTTTATATAAAAAGTGCTCAAGTTTTTAAAGAAAAGGATATGAATTGAGCTTCAGAAATAAAGGTGACAGGAAGGTCAGTGATTCATGTATAAATATGTAAATATGAAAAATAACAGCCTCTAGATTCCTAGAACATAGATAATTTATCACCAGCAGTTGCTAACACCAGGAACTGTGCTGATTTGGCTTTGCTACTATTTAGCTTGGGCCTTGGTCCAACTGCCGTATTATAGGCTTGTGTAGGCAAGTCAGAAATACTAGCTCTTCAGCTTACTGGTGTGGAAAGTATGTACTTTGAAAATGTAAGTTTTGTATTCAGAACTCAAGACAGAAATTTGACTATGGATTTCTTGAAATATATGTCTGCTACAAGGACTGTCAATATTCTTAAAAAAAAAAAAAACCCAAGCAAACCAAAAACTGGCCATAACTTCTAAAATCAGCTTATACATCCAAAGCCAACTAGAAAGATGTTTAACCAACCAATAAGTTTTTATATATCCTGGAAAACATTTTATTTTTTTGCAGCCCAGAAGATACAAAGAAAACAAGACTGAGTGTAAAAGACATGTTGGTTGAAAAAAACAAACATCTTATATTTCAAGAGTGACATGTATTTAAAATACTGGTGCTTTTTCATTGACACATGGATAACATTAAAAAAAACTTTTCATATTATAATACAAACACTGAATTTTAAACATTTTTAATCTTTTCATTATGGAAAATTATAATATATATGAAAGTATAGAGGATAGTATAATGAACTTCCAAGCACCCTTCAACCAGCTTTAGTGATTATAAATTCATGGCCTAGGAATGATAGATCCTAGTAATATGAACAGGAAGCTCACCATGTCATACAGGACAATACTTCCAATTTATTTTCCAAAATAACTGTTCAGTTTTACTCTATTCCATGTAGACTATAGGATACCACCTGTAGTTTTAAACATAGCTACTATTTACAAAACATAAACATATTTTTGCTATTTTTAGAATGAATAAACAGGTTGAAGGGACCTTAGAAATCATCATCTATCCAACCATATCCCCACTTAACTCAAGACCCCCTTACCCAAGATCCCCATATAGTATAAGGAAAGTTTTCCAGGATATAATAGGAATCATTAAAAATTATGAAAAGCTGTCTTACAAAGAAGCAGTTGCCCTATTTCTGGAAAGATTAAGGTATAGGCTGGAATTCCATAAACATTTCACATCATGGTACAGTGGAAAGAGTGTGTGTTTGAAAGACAAACAGACCTGAGTTTAAATCCTGGCTTTGCTATTTGGTAGTTGTGCTTCCCTTCTGAGCCTCAACCCTTTCATCCTAGGCTATTATTAACACCCAGTGAAGTAACATAAAATGTCTAGCACATAGTGTATACTTCATAGACATCTTTCCTTCATCTCCTTTTCTACCCAAAATAAGTTGCTCATAATGACAGAGAAAGCATACACAGAAAGATATAAAAGTATTTTACTAAAGAAATCACACACATATATAATTTTTCAGTCACTGCCTTATTATGGAAAAATATATTAAATTGGGAGAGTTTCTCCCCATGGCTAGACTTTTCTCTGTGTAATCCACATGTAAGAAGGATTGGGAAATATAGTGTGTTCATATTAGTATATTAAGCTGGGACAACACAGGGAAAATCACTCCAGAGATTTATGGCAGTAAATACTAAATTAATTTTTTTTCTTTTAGTCACATTCTTATATTACAGAGAAAATATCAGATTTAGAAAAAGAAAAAGCTTTTAATAGAAAGGAAGAGAACCCAATTAAAAGGAAGTAGAAAAAAAATCCTAAAGTAGATAATATTCTTAATCACTCCTTTTCTCACTAGCTTAATACCCAGGCCTAGTGGGACAATATTTTATGTTAGTGACTTCTAGGTGGCTTCATTGTCTATGCAGCTATGAAACTTCAGTGTAAAATAAGTCTCCACGTAGCCTGTGCCTGTGATCAGCATCTCTCTGGGGAATAGCTGGCTCTGTCTGACTTCCAATACTCACCCTCAGTGTGGGAGATTTTTAATAACTACATGAGGCATCATTATTTTTCTATATGGAACCAATGTATTTTTTAAAAAGACTCCTTCCTAGAAAAACCTGCCACATGACAAGTACTGACATCTGTGACATGTACATATAACATGTTGAGGCATTTGAGAGTCTCTCTGTGTTTTATTTCTCATCTATGATGCCTAAAGCTTTGGTGATTTAGTTGCAGATTTTTTTTCTTCTTGAATATTGCACTCTGCTTCCCTCTTTCCACAGATATCCTATAGCATCAAAGTAAAGACAATTCTATTTTAAAATTCTAAATATTAAAGTTATTTATTGATGGTGTTTCAGTTAGCCTATCCTGTGTAACAAATCAGCCCCAAACTTGTTGGCTTTAACAACAATGCTTTATTATGTCTTATGAGTCTGAATGTTGGCCAGGCTATTCCTCTGCTGGATTCATCTGAGCTCACTCATGCGGCTGCATTCAGCTGAAGAGTTGGTGGGGCCAGAAGGCTCTGCATGGCCTCTCTTATGTCTAGCAGTTGATACCTGCTGTCAGCAAGGGTGTCTCAGTTCCTCTCTACTTAACAACTCACTCTCCAGTACACTAGACTAGCTTTCTTACATGACTATCTAAAGGCAGTACCTGTGTCCTAAGTGGTCTAAAGAAAAAGTGCAATGGCCCTTAATATCTAGTCTTAGAAGCTGCATGATGGTATTGCCATTGCACTCTAGTGATCAAAACAAGTCAAAAGGTCACACCATCTTCAAGGGTTGGGGAAATAGACTCCATCTCATAGTGAGACAAGTGGCAGTCACAATGGAAGAAGGCATGGAGAGGAAACGTTACAGGCATCTTTCAAAACAATCTATCACAGAAGGTTTTGAAGGTGTCTTGCCTTCTCAGAACTAAGCTTATCCTCCCTAAAACCTAAGCACATTGCAATGCCTTTGGCTGTGACCTCCTAAGGGTCAGAACCTAAGCCTTTTCTTAAAATTGTAACGTATCTCTCAGTGTTCTGGTTGCATTAATAATCCTTCTACCCCACCTGCAAATAGAAATTTGAAGAAGAAAAAAAAAGGTTGTCTTTTTACAGCAACTTTTTCCCCCCAAATGGGAAGCATAATGTGGAAAAAAAATCAGCAACTTACAATACCAGAAGCTGATGTGTTTGGAGGATCCATGCAGTAAAATCTTCAAGGTCCACGTATACAGAACTTAATTGCAATAGAACAGTGGCCATTAGTGTACCCCTACATGTCACAGAGCAGCCTCTCCACACATTGAACAGGCCCTGAAAAAAGCCAAGAGGCAGCCGAACAGCAACAAGTGGGTGGATCATGCATAGACTAGTACTCAGAAAACTTCAGTGATCTCTGACCTCTATTATTACTACGAGTTGTTATCTGATCACAGACCTGATCTTTTTGTCTCTCTCCATATGGCAATATTGCAATTGCCCATGAATATGCAGAAAGCATTTTAGATGTCTCTGATAAGATAATGATTTCCCCAATATTTTGGCTGCTTCTAACAATGAGACCTTTTAAGAGATTGGAATGCAAATGAGAACTTACCCTAAGTTTTAAAATATTTTATCTGGAAAAATAAAACCATTAGGTTGCATAGAGTTATGGAAGCTGAAATTTGGTTTCATAGTCGTCATACCAAATAATAATGAGAAACACTGTTGAGAGTTTTTTTCCCTATAAATCAATGATTAATATCTTCCTTCTTAAAAGATTTTATGGAAGATAGTTCAAATTGTCAGACGCTTACTCAATGGTTTTGCTAGATTCACATTTTGCTCTAATAAAAGATACAGGAAGATGATATTCACTCTCTCTCAACACATACAGAGAAGAAGGACGAGGAGGAGGAAAAAGAAGGGAATAAGAGGAGGAACGAGATCTCATAGCTCGGGCACCCCTAAAGGAATAATTTCACCTAATACCCAAAGTAGTATGTGCTTCTATTGACTATCTGGTTGTCAATCTTCTAAATTGGTTACAATTACTGATTAAAAATGCCAAGGATGATATATCACAGCTGTAAATCTCTTTTCTTCCATCTACCTCCTATTCCTCACCTACCTCAGTTTATTTTTTGCTCCTTTTCTGGGGTTAACTGATGACACATATTTATTACTTTGAAAGGATATAAGCTCTGCCATCGTCTTTTGACTCTCGAGTGTGAATTGTGACACTTAAAAAATATATACTTTCCAGAATTGCTAACAGGTAACTGGAAAGGAGTTAATACCAAGGTTGCAACAATGGTAAAATGACCCATTTGGCTGTCAGGGGTTAAATGCATAAGCTGTGGACAGCAGTGCTCATCAAAGACTCCAATTTTAGAATACTCAAGTCCGGACTTCAGATTCTGACTTATTATCCTTTCTCTAAACACTCCTGTAGTATCACAATGCACATCTTATTACTGTAAGCCATGCTACGTTGGGCTTTCTCAAAGAGTGATGAAATGCTAACAGCTCCAGCACAATGCAGCAGAACTGGAACAAAATCACAGATGAGCAGAAGCTTGGCACTCACCGCCTCCAAGGGCAGAACAGTTAATTAGTCTTTTCCAAATGCAACTAATTGGATCTTCAACTCCAAAGTAAATAGAGATAAGGCTTATTAGATTACAATATTCATGAATGGGGAAGGTTTAGCAAGTACTAGTGGTGGCTGGAAAAATAAAATTCTATTAAGGCAAAGATTTAAACATGCTGAAACTTTGAGCAAAGGAAAAAAATATGTATATATAGCTAATTTTCACATAAAAAATTTTGAGAAGTGCCCTAATTATGTCTGCAAATGAAGGTTCACACAACCTATGAAGTTAATTTCCCACTCCTGAAATGCTTGTACATCTCTACTCCAGAGATCATTAGGATTCATTTGACTCCTATGGGGTACCACCTCACCTGCACTCATTTATTGATTCCACAAATTTTTGTTAAGTACTCATTTATATGGCCCACATTCATGTCAATATCACAGGGAGTACAAATCCAGACAGAAAGCAAAATGACCTGTCCTAGAAAGAGAAGTTGCCAATATTATGACTGCTAAGACAGCCTTTTCTCCAAGCAAGTCTACCTGACTCCAAACCCTTCTCCTACCTGACTCATGAACTTCCTAGACCCTGACTACCTGGACCTACATCTCCCATCTGCTTCTTTCTCCATTTGATTCAGCCAAATGAACTTTTGTTTATTTCTCAAAATCATTGAATATCTGCCTAATTCCACTAGGTTTGCCATTCCAAATATATTAGTATCCATAGATAACCTTTATTTCATAAATGTTTGAATTTTCGTACATACACATACACACATATTTTAAGGCTGATTTCAATTGTGTGATTCAGGAGAAATCTCGAAGTTGTGTTCTAGACAGTGATCCTCCAGACTGGATACAAAGAAATAACTTTCACTCTCTCTTTGCGACTAATAAAAATATTACAAAGTTTCTTTTGTTATCAGTTCACTAATGGTGGCCATGCTTTATGAGTGTAACATTGTAGCTCTTCTTACCCAAAGACTGTCCTGGGAACATTCACGGCTTATGCATGCTACCAAGAGGTGGGGCTTCTGGCATCTAAGAATAGGACTTAAAAAACACAGTCTTGGGACAGAGAGTCCTTAGAGTGCCTCTGGATGCTAAATGGAATCATTTATACTCCCAGGTGTTGTAAAATCTCCATGAAACACTCGACCACCATCCACCAGAAGGTCCTACATTTGAGATACTCCATTCCACAGTTCTTAGCAATGCAGGAAGCAGAGGGACCCCCAGCTCATCAAGGTTCAGCATGTGCTAATTACTTTTCTCACTCTTCCCTTGACCACTGGAAGGGCTCTTTGGATGATAAGAGTGAAACAATTATAGAATTGATTTACTAAATTACTTATTCCCAACCATACAATTCCTAAATGTAATTGGAAAGTGCATGGTTTTCACAAGTAACAAGAATAGGTACTATCAAATGCATGCTTTTTTCTTTATTTTGCTGGTAAGCAAAAAGCCAGAATACAAAGGTACTCCCTTCTTGGATCTAACTGTCCCTTGTGGGCTGTGTCACAGAATGGGCCTGCCGGGGATGCTTGAGGAGTGAGATTTAGGAGGAGGCAGTGTTGGGTCTCAGTCCAGGCCTGGGCTTGAAACCTGCCCATGCCATTTATTACATTCCTTCACTTCACTGAGTTTCCTCATCTGTAAATCACAAGTAATAATTCCTACCAGACAAGTTCACTGTGAGGAGAAAAAATAATCGATATGGGGCACCTACCACAGAGTCGACTCTCAGCAAACAGTGGCTATTGTTATTTTTAATTTAAAGTGCAAGACAATAATAATATGACTCCTGGGAGACTACCATATCTATTTGGAATAATGTATAAAAAGTCAGAACTCTATTTTTAAGAGATTAAAAAAGAAACAAACCTATGACCACTAGTCATATACTTCATTTTCCAAGTACTCACTGATATATTTTAAGCCATTTTATTTTGGGACTGTGGGCAAGTTAATTCTTTTTCTATTTTTCCAATAGCCTACATACTTTGTCTCCAAATAGGCTGAAACTCTTAAGCTGCTTAAACTTTACCCACAGGAAATTCCCAAGGAATGCTTGCTGGAATAATGGCAAAGTTTAGTGATCCTAGTGTTTTGTTTGTTTGCTTGGGTTGTGTATGTGTGGTGTGTGCATGGTTGTTGGATGATTGGTTGTTTTTCTCTTCAAAGCCTTGCTGCATATCAAAATGACTCAAGGGATAGCTATTCTGCAAGCAACATCTATTAACCAGAAATGCAAGGATTGGGAAAATGTGTTTTTAAAAAAGACAGGAGGGCTGTACAAAGGAGTGAGGGGTGCAGATGCGAGTGTGAGTCTGCTTCTGAGGGCTCTGCAGCAGCTCAGTTTGGGCAGTCTGGCCATTCACCTGCCTTCTCCTGCCCACACGGGGAAAGGATCCTGGAAGAAGTCCTAAGCACAGAAGCTTTTGAGATAGTCCACTTTTCTAAGTGAACTGAGATTTTAAGAAATACACACTATCCATTCTGTTAGGATATTCAGAGTCTTGGGGAATAAAATAAAACAAAAAAGATATAAGTACGTGAGCACTCATGCCCCCTAAAATATTTGTCTTGTTCTTTTGAAGGTTATCGTAGAGCAAAGGGCCTGGATGTTATGCCACACAAACATAAAAAGACTTGAGACATAAAACCGAGAGCCTTAGAGGGCAGATGCTTGCTGTGCCGGGCAGTGTTGGACATCACACCATCAGGGATTCACTAAAGAAAGTCAGTGCCTTCTTCCTCGGTGACAAATTCAATGAAAATGGGAAGTTTCTACTAGTTTAGTCCACCTTTCTAATAAGCAGAACTGAAAGATTGGACTTTGTCTTATGCACATCACTAAGGCTGCTTCTAATTTGACTACCTTTTTTAAAAAAACATTTTCACATGAAATATTTCAGAGAGGTTAAAAAAGTAAAGAAAATTGTACAATGAGCCACTGTGTGCCCATCACCCAGCTTCAACAGTTAGTAACCCAGGGCCAAATTCTCTACCTACATCCCTTCCTACTTCCCTGCCCCTGGATTATTTTGAAGCAAGTCTTACTTCATTATATCACTGCATCCATAAATAGTTCAGCATATATCTTTAAAAGATTAGAATTCTAGTTTCATACCTAACACAATACTATCATGTCACCTAAACACATTTATGATGATTCCTTGACATCATTAAATACTCAACTACCTTTTGCGTAATTGTATACAAGTTAATTGTACACAACCTGACAGAGTCACATGAAAATGTCAGATGCCATAAGTAGAGACCCAAAATCTCTGAACATTTTTAGTTAGATTTAAATTATTGATAGAAAAGAGTATCTAGCCTAAGCTTCAAGAACAAAAGTCTATTTCAGTAAAGAAAGCGATCCACTTTCAGGAGCATTTGCTTCCCCAGTGTACTTAAACAGTACATTTAATCCATCCACTTAACTAAAAATGATGGAGTGCCTGCCCATGGAAAACTGAAAGCATTTTATTTTTAGGTTCAAGTTGTAGAACTCTATACCTGACCAAGAAAACATCACAGGAATCTAAAGTAGCCAGCTTCACTAAGCCAGCAGTTGGTTAATTTGTCAGTTTATCACAGAAAAACTACCTGAGTTTCTCACTGGCAAGTCAGAAAAATCAGGAATATAAACTATTGCAGGCCAAAGTACTGAATGCTGAGATTGCTTTTATGGCACATTGCTTTTATGGTTGTGTGTGTTTAGTTCAATTTTATCACATGTGTAGGTTCATACATTTACCACCACAGTCAAGATACAGAACAGTTCTATCATGAGGATTCTTTTCACCAACCCTTTACAGCCACAGTGGGTTTTTTAAAAGGTATGATTCATGGATCATCTACATCAAAATCGTCTGCAGGTGGGGGCTGGGAGTTTATTATAAATTCCAGGGCCGCATTCAAGAACAGCTGAGTCATAAGTCAGAGATGCCAAAGGCTGGGTCTGGTAATCTGCATTTTAACAAGCTGCCAAAGAAACTTTTATTTATACAGTACTGAGTTTTAAGAACCTTTGTCATATTTCAGTATTCTGTCTGTGATATATATTTTATTTAAAACTAGGCCTAAAGATATCCAGAACTTTTAAATTAAGGTACAATTAGAAATGTTGCATCTGAATATAATGAATCTGGTCCAAGCTCAAATGGAAAGGCTATTTTGGATTCGGGGGAGAAAAGCAATGTGTATAGTTGCATATGGAGTCAACTAAAATTGTAAAGTTTATACTGTAAATCTTAAAATATGCAATATCACACAAAACTCTTTGCTAGTTCCTGCCTGGGCACTGTACTATGTACTTTATGAACCCAAGGAATTTAACTGTCATCGTAATTCTTTTGTGGCTCTGAAGGTTCACATTTTGCAGATGAAGAAACAGGCTCGGAGAAAAAACTTGCCCAACAGATACAGAGCTGGTAAGCAGCTGCCCTTGGGCTCAAGTACACCAATAGGTCTGACATCAATATTCACACTCTTTCCATAACTTACATATAAAACACAGAGCAGCTGAGCTAGGTTGACAGGAATACTTTTCAAATTTTCTATTTTTGTGATTGAAATTTTGTTTTTATTAAATTTTCCTGCTATTGTTGTCATCTTTTTGTGTGGGGATAGGAACATGATAGCATAGGGCAGCACCACTCAAAATATCTGTTACCAGAGTGCAACTTAAGTATAAAAATTGGAAGTAACCATTTAGAAACTTTGATAGCAATTTGATATCACTGTGGCATCCAAGTGAGTGATTAGGGGGCTTGTCTCATGGAACAGAGCAAAGTCCAGTTCAGATGCCAAGTGTTCAGGATGAGTCCTGCGTGGCTCAAGTCACATACTGGTCATATGTAGTAGGATCACATATTGCTTTGTGACAGATTGGGAAAAACACTGGGTTCTTCCCTACAGATAGTTTGAAAAGCACTGGCTTTTACAGTTGAAAAATTTAAAGGAGTAATAGGTGTACTTTGCTTCCCATGTGCCCCTGATGCAGTGCAGACACGAGCTGACCAGCCTCTCAAAAGCTGCCCAAGCCTTAAAGAGCCCACAGCTGCCTCCCTGGGTGACTTACTAAGGCTTCCCCAGACTACTGTGACCACTACACCAACTATTAATACATTCTGTAAATTAGTACAACCCCTGAGGAAAGTAATTTGGAGATACCTTAAAGAGCTAAAAATAGAAATACCATATGATCCAGCCATCCCACTGCTAGGTATCTATCCAAAGGAAAAAAAGACATTCTACAATAAAGACACCTGCACTGGAATGTTTATATTCCAGAGCACAACTCACAATTGCAAAGATGTGGAAACAACCCAAGTGCCCATCAATACCTGAGTGGACCAACAAAACGTGATATATGTATACCATGGAGTACTACTCAACTACAAAAAACAATGGTGATCTAGCACCTTTTATATTACCCTGGACAGAGATTGAGCCCATCCTTCGAAGTGAGGTATCACAAGGTGCGGAAAACATGCACCAAGGTGTGGAAAAACATGCACCACATGTACTCGCCATCAAATTGGTACTAAATGACCAACACTAAGGTGTTCGCATGGTAGTAATACTCACTGGGTGCCGGTGGGGGTCGGGGGGCGGTAAACCCACAACAAATGGAAGCGAACCACACTTTTTGGCGGAGGGACACACTTGTAGCCCTGGCTTGGGCAGGGCAAATAACAATACATGTAACCAAAACGTTTGTACCCTCAAAATATCCTGAATAAAGAAAAGAAAAAAGAAAAAAGTACATTCTAGGGTGTGTTCTTTCACCAAAGTCAATTGTCAACACGTCTAATTATCTCACAATACTTAGGGAGCGAGAAGGGAAGGAGACTCCGAGAGAGGAGGAATCAGAACACAATGCTCACCCCCAGATACCTCCCACATGACTTGCAGCGGGTGCCCCTATTTGAACGCTGATGTTAATTTATAGGCAGTTTTCTTTTGTTGTGATGGTTGATCCCTCCCAAAGGTCCCTTTGGACTAATTTTATTATCAGTCCACAAGCCTTTTGATTTGGAATCTGACGTCCCTCGTCTCACCTGCCCAGTCCCTCTGTCTTTTCTGGCCTAGCGTATGTTACTTAGCGCATCCGCACGATCATCACAGCAGCTATGGTATACCGAAAACCTACGTGACAAACACAGAGCAGGGGCTTATGCAAATTATTTCATTTAACTCATTAAAACTACACAAAGTACATGTAATTATCACCGTTTTTCATAAAAAGGAACTAAAGCTTAAGAAGTTTATTTTCTCTGGGTGATGTGGCTAAGAAGAAGCAGGGCGAAGATTCGATTTCAAACCCTGTGTTCTTACCCAATTCAGGTAAATAAATATACAACATTACTAAATATCCCCATGTAGTTAGTAGTGAATATCTCTACCCTAAGGACGAGAAAACTGTTGCACAGGGAGGGTAAGATATCCAGTAATAAGTTCTCCTGACTCGCAGTGATGACCTTCAGACTTGCACTTATTCAGAGACTGTATTTTTCCTTTTGTTACTGCTATCCACAAATGTCCCACTATGCTGTTTTAAAGTCATTACTTGTACTGTATAAATGAAGATTTACTTGAGCTGAATATCTCAGAAAAGGCAATAGCAGAATATATCATTTCACTTAAAGTTATGGATGCCTGAAGCTCTGGACTGTGTTTTTATTTTGGTTAATATTTGATTTAGGTTCCTCGTAGATTAAGGCGAAATGAGGCTGTACACAAAGGAGGAAAACTGAACTACATTACAAGGAATAGGATAAAAACAAAAGGACATTAGTTCTCAAAAATTATGGTGAATATGTTCAAAGTCTATGTTCACAATGAAAATATCACTTAGCACTTATAAGGGCATTGGCAGTTCTTTGAGGCATAGAATTTGGCCTTCACTAAATTTTTAATAAGTCAATATGGAACACTGAATCCAAATACTGAGATTCTAAAAATAAGCCCTTAAAGGCATTTTCTGTGTGTCTGTGTATGTGTGCATTTTTTCCTCACAACCAGGCAATCCATTGTTTTTTTCCAAATATTTGGGTAGAGAAAGTAAGATTGCCAATTAGACCTTCCTATTCTAGGCGCCCAGGAAAGTTCATCTCTCTCCACCCATGGCGGTCAGTCTTTCTGATGGAGCCAAGGTACTTACTGGAATCCCTAGAAAGTCACTCTAGAAACAGTGATTAAGTTTGCTGCAAGTAGAGGGGTGGAGAGTTTCTAAGAAAATTTCTTAAATTTTAGTTTTTGGTTTTATTGCTCTCATTTCTAATCTTTTTTTCATGACAATTCACTGACTCAAGAGTTCACTTGAACTTGTTCTCCCCAGAGAGGACTCCTCAACCTTATTAACATCCCTCCCCCTACCCCAACCCTCCCTGGTTCTAGCTCCAGCTGTCTGGAAGAAAGTGACTTGAGTCCAGCAGTCAGCTCTGCCAGGAGGACACTTGACATGGAGAAGGAAAGCCCTGCTTCTTGTAGGGACCCCAAAATGGTCTTTACTCCTCAGGGTCTGGAACAGCCATTTCCCGTTTTCTTCAGGAAACACTGACACCTGAGGAAAGCACATGGGGCCTGCTGTGGCTACAGCAGAAACAGAAGAACATGTGTGTCAGCACCCTGGGGCAGCAAGTAAAAACGGCATGGCAAAGGTAGTCATATGACCAGGGAATCTCTCTGCCTAACTCTTGCATTGCCACTGACACTCTCTTCACTCCTCCCTTCAGATGTCAGGACCCCAGGGGGTTTGCATTAGCATTGAGGACTGCAGAGGAGAGAAGAGAGGTCTCACTGTCACGATGGAGCCACATGTCCGTGGTGGGGCAGTGCCTGTGGCCTCATTATGTTTTGCATTATTTCTGGTATATGCTGATAGCCTCTGATGAACTGGTGGTTTCTGCAAAGGTGATGTGTACAGTCTTCTTGGGACAGTGTTCAGCTGTACCCAGCACCATGCTATCACTAGGACTCCCCCAGAGGAACAGCCCTATCCCCCTATGGCTGCCCACTGGTGTAGACTCCTCCTCCTGGTTGGATTATTTCCCAACACTTGGCCCAATAGCCCTGGGCAGCTCCATGGTTCCTGGCTCTCTAACTTCCATGAGTCTTGACGGGGACCATAGGTTCCTCAGAGGTATTCTTGTATTAATATGTCCTCTAAGGGCTGAGGACATGGGTATGGGATGTATGGGGCAGGGGCTGCCCCTTCTTTGTCCCATGGTCTTTTCAAGCCCTCTTGGCATAAGCTGCCCCATTGGGCCTTCAGACATCTCTAGACCAGGTGAAAGGACCCAGTGCTCTGTTTCCTACATACCCTTAAACTTCAATGAAACCACATTAAAGACCACCACCCCCACCTTCCGCCAAGAATTCTCTCACACACCACCCTGACGGCAGCACCAAAAAGGTACTGTGAGGTCTTCAGCTCAGCGAGCATCCAGCCAGCTGCCCTATTTCCTGGCTACCTAACCTCTTTGTGACTCTCTCCGCCTGTCCCTCTCACTTAGGGTGGAGGGGAGAGAATAGCTGTTATCTTCCTTGAATGCTGCCTCCCTCCAGGGTAGCCTCCTTTCATTTGGCCGTTTTCTTAATTGTCTGGGGTGGAAAGTGCCTGTACCAGTTCTAGTGTAATTGATGTCTCTGGGTGGGCTTGAAGCTGTCGGCTCCCACATGTGGCCAGCTCCTGGCCAGCTCTGTGGATTTAGAATGTGCGTGACAAAGATTCTCCTTCTCTCTCAGGTTTAGTCAAGTTACCAGGAGAATAGGAAAAGCCTCTCTAAACATCCTTTACACAGGGATAAGATCCTTTACAATTACTAAACCAATACATTTTAATGTTCCTAACACAGATGCTGGTCCCCTTGCATCCTTCTTCCTATAAAGTTTATCGCCCAAGGGTAGAGGAGAACTCATACTTAGGACTACTTTAACAAGAACACAAGTTTTGCTGAGGATCCAAATTTACTAAATTCCTCCAGTTCCCCTTTAGCTTCATGGGTGCATGACTAGTACATGGTGTCTCCTGAAATTCTCAATAAGTCTTAAAAAGGAGGCCCTGCCTCTTCATCTTGCATCACACCTCGTGAATTATGTAGCCATCCTGCTCCTGATAGCATATTCCACCTACCACTGGCCTCATGGCCTCCAGGTAAAACATAAAAGATAAGAAGCAGTGGAAGAAAAAGGAAAGAAGAGTCAACTTTTTTCTAGTCAGAGGAAACCAGGAGGTGGGGCACATACATAAGCAACCTGACTGGTCAGTGGTGTGTGCCCTGATTTCCCTTGGTTCCCCTTCTCTGGACTGGAGCCCAGAGATGGGGAGGAGTGTTAAATAGCTACAAAGGAGCCAGATGGAAGGGGGACTTCAACTCCCAGTACTAATTGGAAATCTGGCAAGAGACTCAGGCTGCCCTTTCTCAAAGGGGGCTCAAGACCAACTATGTAAGCTTCATGGTGTGGTCTGGGCAGAAGTGGAAGGCCTCTGGTGTGCCCCACTCAGTGGCCCTGTAATCCACCCTGGGCCCACTACAGGGCTTACTGCATCGGCAGGGTTCCTGGCAGAGGCTAGTTGGGGCCAAGACCCACACAGGGCTCCCATCAGTGAGGCTTTCCAGCCAGGCCCTGACCCAGGAGCCCCAGCCACCAGAATCTGAATGACTGACAGGGCAGGTCTGAAGACCCTGGCATTCTGCTGCAGTAATATCCCATGAGATGGGATCCCTCCCACCATAACCCAGAGACCATGTCAGAGAGGAGGGAGCATAGATAAGAGAGGCCACCATGATCTAAAGGATGAATTTTAATTGCTAGCCCAATCAGTTTGATGTGGGGTTGGCAACTATTTCCTTCTCACTCCCTTGTAGGTGGTGGGGGTTTGTGAGGAAGATCAGATTGATTATAAACAAAACTAATGGAATTACATTTCCCCTGCACATCTAAGCTCATAACCCTGCTACATTTTATCTTGTCCCAAGTGCTACATTGAAATTTTAATTATGCATTATAAAAAACACAAAAGATGACACGTGTAAGTAAAATCCATACATATAACCCCCCAGCTGCAGTTTAATAATTCCAAATTCCTCCTTACCAAATTTCACACTTCACATTTTACTGCAGTTTTATATAAAATGCTTTCACATGCATTGTCTTATTCTAACTCCCAGCAATCCTGCATGGCAGGCAGGAAGCATACCATTGTCCACATTTTGCAGGGGACTCGAGGATACTAAATGGCTTGTCCAAGGTCATAGGGCCATTAAGAGGCAGTACTGGTCTCAGAAGCCAGGCCAGACTCCGTGTGCCCTTTGTACCACACCATTTGTGCCTGTTTGACACTTTCTTACCAGACTGCTATGAGGAATGCCTTCCTCCTTTTGTCTGTGTTAATCAGGGAATGCCTCCTCCTTTCTGTCTGTGCTAACTACTTCCCTTCCTGGTCAGGGAGATTTTCCAGGCAGCTGCCCTGTTTTCTATTTCATTGATTTCTGCTCTAGCTTTTAATATCATTTCCTTCCTTCTGCTTTCTTTGATTTCCTTTTTTCCTTTTATCTAGTCTTTTAAGATGGAAGCTAAGGTCTTTTATTTGAGACTTTTTTTTCCTAAGATAAGCCTTTAGTGCTATAAATTTTCCCTCAAATACTACTCTAGCAGCCTCTCACACATTTTGGTATGTGGTGTTTTCATTTCATTTCATTCAGTTCAAATTTCAAAGAATAAATCTCTCACCTATCTTTTTAAGTGTGCTATTTGTTCCCAAATATTTGGGGGATTTACCAGATATTTTTTTGTTATTTACTTCCAATTTAACTCCACAGAGAGCAGAAAGCATACTCTGTATGACTTAAATCTTTTTAAATTTAAGACTTGTTTGTATTGCTAGAATACAGTCTAACTCGGTAAATATTCTCTGTGTTTCCTACTGGTTTGTGTATAATGTTTTATAAATGTCAATTAGGTCAAGTTGGTTGATAGTGTTGTTCAAGTCTTCTGTATCCTTACTGATATTTTACCTACTTGTTTTTATCAATTATTTAGAAAGGGATACTGAGATATTTGAGTACAATTGTGAATGTTTGATTTCTCTTTGTAATTCTGTCAGGTTTTGTTTCATGTACCTTGAAGTTCTTTCAGTAGATGCTTAAACATCTAGGATTGTTATTTCCTCTTGTTGAACTGACTCACTCCATTATTGTTATAAAGTGAACTTCTTTATTACTGGTATTATCCTTTGCTCTGAAATCTCTGTTTGATATTAATATAGCCAGTCACATGAGTTTTCCTTTGATTAACACTTGTTTGGTATATGTTTTTGCATACTGAAAGCGAATTTCCTATAAACAGAATATACTTGGGCCTTGTTTTTTTTCTAGTCGGATGATCTTTCTTTTTAATTGGGGTCTTTAGACCATTTACTTTTAATATACATATTGATCTAACTTTAAATCTAACATTTTGATATTGGTTTTTTTATTTGTTCCATCTGTTCTATGTTCTATTTTTCCCTTTTTACTGCCTTCTTTTAGATGAAGTGAGTTTTTTTTTGTAAAATTCCATTTTATTATTTTTTTGGCTTATTAAGTATAACTCTTTGCTGTTTTACTTGTTTGTTTTTACTGATTTCTTTAGGGTTTATAGGACATATCTATTACGTATTATAGTCTCTGAGCAATAATATGACATACACGTATATTAAGAATGTGAAATAGTACACTTCCATTTCTTTTCTCCCTGACTTTGTGCTATTTTTTCATTCTTCTTACTTCTACTTTTGTTATAAATATCACACTATATTATTTTTGCTTTTAACAATTATCTTTTAGAGAAACTTAAAACAAAAGAAAAAAGTCTTAGATATTTACTCACATAATTACCATTTCTCGTACTCTTCATTCTTTTATGTAGATTCAGATTCCCATCAAGTATCATTTTTTTCTGTCATGTGTGATGTCGTGTGTGATGATTCTGTTGATAAATTCCATCAACTTTGGCATGTATGAAAACAAATTTTTTTTATTTCTCCTTCATTTAGAAACATTTTTTTTCCTAGGTATAGAATTCTAGGTTGATGGTGTGCATGTGTGTGTGTGTGCATGCACACATGCACACGTGTGTTTTGTTTCAATACTTCAAAAACATTGCCCCACTGGCTTATCATTAGCATCATTTCTGGTGAGAAATCTGCAAACACTCTTATTTTGTTTCTCTGAACATGTGTCTTTTGTCTCTGGCAGCTTTTAGATTTTCTCACTATCAATGGTTTTGGACAATTTAATTATGATATGCCTTCATGAAGTTTTCTTCGTGTTTCTTGCCCTTGGGATTTGTTGAGTTTCTTGGTTTGGTGTGTGTGGACACTAATTACCCATATATATGCCTCTTGAAGCTATTCCACAGGTCAGTGATACTCCATTAATTTCTTTTTTTAAATTTTTTCTTAGTCTTTTTGTCTCTCTGGGTGTGATTTTGGATAGTTTCTATTGTTATAACTTCAAGTTCATGAATATTTTCTTCTGCAATGTTTTACTGCCAATATTTCCATTCAATATGCTTTTTTTTTCTTTTTTTACCTCAGATACTATAGTTTTCTTTTTAAGTTTGATTTGGGATATATTTTACATTCTCACTAATAATATACAAGGGTTCCAATTTATCCAAGTCCTCACCATCACTTGTTATCCTTTTTTGAAAAAAATCACAGTCATTATAATGGGTGTGAGGTCGTTTTGATTTGCATTTCTCTGATGATTATTTTGCATGTGGAAATCTAGTTTTCCCACACCATTTATTGGAAAGATTATCCTTTCCCAATGTGTGATCTTGACACCCTTGTTGAAGATCAGTTGATTGTATATGCATTGGTTTATTTCTTCTTGAGTGTCTGTTCTGTTCTATTGGTCTATATTGGTTTGGTTTTATGCTAGTACCATACTGTTTTAATTACTGTACCTTTGTAATATATTTCAAAATTAGGAAGTGTGATGCCTTTACCTTTTTCTTTCTCAAGATTGCTTTTGCTATTTGGGGTCTTTTGTGATTCCATATGAATTTTAGATTGTTTTTTCTATTTTTGTTAGGTACTGGGTATTTTTGTATTCCTACAAATATAGTTGAGCTTCTCTTCTGAGATATAGTTCAGATACTTGACAACAGTTTATTCTTATTTTGGTCTTAATTTTAAGATTTTTTAGGCAGGACCAGAATAGCATTTATTCTAGGGATAATCATTTCCCACTATTGAGGCAAGACCCTAATATATACTCTCCCAATGCCCTATGCATGATGAGGTTTTCCCATCTGGTTGGTGTGAATAAGCACTATTCCTAGTTCTGCATAAGCCACAGATACCATTAACCCTTTTGGAAGGCTCTTTTCCTGGTCCTAGGTAGTTTCCCCACATGTTTATATTGGTAAGTACTTTGGCAGGGGGAGGTAAAGAAGAGAAAATTTAATAAGTGTTGCTGAGGCAATCAGCTATTGACATAGGAAAGAAATTGCATTCCTAAATCATCATATTAAACCCAGATTTCCATGTGGGTAAAATGCAAAAAACAGAATTTTGATGGGGAAGAAAATAAGTAGAATACCATTATGGTCTGTGTAGGAGATGATTTTTTAAATAAGACCCTGAAAACACAGGCATAATAGGAAAAAAATTGGTAAATTCAATTAAATTGAAATTTATAACTTCTATATCTCAAAATTGTCATAAATAATGTAAACACAAGTCATGTTAGGAGGCTATATTTGGAATGCACACAACTAATACTGAATATCTACCAATCAGTAGAGAATGGAAATAAAACAAAGCAAAACAACAATTTAAAAATGGGCAAAGATGTGAATAGGACATAGAAGATAAAATAAACCTATGAAAAGATACTTCAACTTACTACTAATTTGGGAAATAAAATTCCAATAGGGAATGAGATTGCATTTTACAAACATTAGACTTATAAAACCTAAAAAGCCTGAAATTATCAATACTTGGTAGTACATATTGGTATACCACTTTGGAGAGCAGTTTGTGCAGTCTAGTAAAGTTGTTAAGCTGATCAGTACTTTTTGAATAACCAAAGGAGACATTCTGCAGGTCTCTCAAGTCCTCTCTCCGTACTGTCTCTTCTCACTGGTGCTCTACCCCTTGACATCCAGCCATATTGGTTTCCCCAGATTCTCAGCTTTATCTCCTCAGCTCAGGGGGTCTGTTAATCTCTGTGTGAATTTCCTCTGCTTGCACTGCAGACAGGAAACTCTCTCCAGGCAATAAATTGGGGTGATTGTGGGACTTAGTTCATTTGTTTCTTTCAAAGATCACTGGCCTCCATTTCCTGAAATCAATGTCTTGAAAATAGCAGTTGCACATATTTTATCCAATTTTTAATTGTTTCAGGCAGAAGAATATAGCTGATCCTTATTACTTCATCTTGGTCAGAAGCAAACATCCTTCCCCACCATTCTTGATGTACGTATCTCTGTGAGTTCCCTTGACAGGAGAAACTGGTTACTTTCTAGAATATTCTAATATGATTGTATAAATCCTACGAAGCTGTAAAATGACTCGGAGACGGCTAAAGATTGATAATGACGACAACAAGGAAAAATTTAAAAAGACATTATGAAAGCCTAGATAATGAAGACATAGAACAACAATTATTTACAAAGTTAAATTTCAGGAAGAGTAAGTTACTATAATAATTTCTGATGTGCACTGATTTGTGAAATATTAAAGCTCTCCAATGTACATTAAAATATCTATTTTGTACAGGTTTTTATAGATTCATTACCACATAAATAATCCTCACACTCATAGAGACATGGAGTTAATAATGCAGATTTTTTAAAAATAGAAGACAAAAATAACTACCATCAGCACATATTCTTAATCAGAGACTAAAAGGAATTGCGCCTTAAATAAGGCACAAAATTGATTTAAGATCAGCACAAAAGATCTTGTGAAGGGAACTATTTCAGCAGGAGAGGACAACATTGCCTGACCGTGGTGAATGTGAATACTACTAACACTTAAGTGTTCTCCATTATAAGCAACAGAAACCTTCTCATGCTACTTAAGAAGAAATTGACTTTGTTAAAAGGGTATTGGGAGGCTTGCAGAATTGATGTGAAGGCTGTACTGCCTATCTAGGAAACTAGGCTGAATTTGGGAGATTAGGTCCACAGCTAAGACCTGCCAGAGGAACAACCTGGTTGGTGGGTCACAGCTGGCAAATCCTCTACTACCAGTGAAATAAATTCAAGCCAGTATTACTTCTTTATATTAATCAAGTTTCAAAGTCTTAGGCAAGAGCATCAAATGGCCAAATCTAATTCATGTGTCTGCATCCTTGCTTCTGGGGTTCAGAGAGAACATGAGACCCTGTCTCCTCCAAGACTCTCCCAGTGATGGATTGATTCCCTGAACAAAGAGAACAGATTCAGACGCTGAGCAGCAAATAAAACAACAAAGCCCCACTGTATCTTTCTTTTGGAAACTTTCATTTTTATTCTGTTTGGAAAAATTTCCCAAGAATGCTTTCTGTGTAGTGTTAGGTGTTATCTAGCAGGATTGCCCAAGGGTTATCTGATTTTCTAGGGATTTTCACCTTTGTCTTGCTACTTGCTATTGATAGGGGTATTTTACAACTCTGGACAGGTAAATATTAACTGTAGAACACAGAGTGATGCAAATGGCTATGGTTTGAAAGTCCCTGCTAAAATTCATGTTGAAATTTAATTACCACCATGACAGGATTGTGACAATATTAAGAGGTGGGACCCTTTAAGAGGCAATTAGGTCATGGTGGCTCCACCTTTATGAATGAATTAATGACATTATTGCAGGAGTAGGTTAGTTATCTACAAAGTGGATTCCTGATGAAAGGATGAGTTCGGCCCTTCCCTTTCTTTCTCTGCATGCTTCCTCACCATGTGATGCCTTCTACTGTATTATAATATGATGCAGCAAGAAGGCCTTCACCAGATTGTGGTCCCTTGATCTTGGACTTCCCAGCCTCTAGAACCGTGAGCCAAATAAAACTTCTTTTCTTTGTAAATTACCCAGTCTGTGGCATTCTGTCATAGCACCAGAAAACAGACTAAGACACAAATGATTCTTGTGTCACAGCAATGCAAATGGATTAGTTCAGTAACACAAATAATTTTTATCTAAAAGAAAAGAGAATCACAACATTGTAGTTTTATTATCTTAAAGAATGTTAACCACTTTTTAAATCTAAATTATTAATCTTATTGAAACATCCTTTCTTTCAGTGAATATAAACATTTCAGTTTTCTCAGTTCTCTTTGAACTAGACTTCTCATCTTGCTATTTCTATCATTAATGAGTTATATAAGTTTTTGACATGCATTCACTTTATATGTATAGGAGTCTTGTTTTTAACTTTTTGTAATTTATACTTTGATAATGCTTTCTGCCAATATCAAAAGGTACCTTCATGTTCCAACTCTCTCTTGCTCATTTGTGTACAAAAAATAGAGAGAAAGAAATTTGTTCTCCTTAGTACAACCAAATACATACTAGAGAATATTTTTTAACTCACTAAAATAAATCTAAGGTAAAAATAATATCAAATATTCAGAGGCAGTTTGATAGAGTGATTAAGAGCACAAACTCTAGAGCCAGAATCGCTGGTATTTACTGGCTTTGTAACTTAAGATTGCAAGTTATTCAACCTTTCTTTGCATCAGTTTCCTCTTCTATAAATTTCTGATAGTATCTATTGGGCTGTATAAGGATTAAATGACTTGGTACCTAGAAAGCACTTAGATTGGTGCCTGAAGCACAGAAAGCAGTATACAAGTATAGTTCACATCATTAATGTTCATATACAAAGTACAAATTTATAATCCTTTAATAGTCAATAGTGCCACTTTCCAAACACACAGCTTATCTGCCATTCCACACTATGGTAGCTTGTATTTTTCAAAGATAGACCTAGTGATATTTCTCATCCTATTCACTGTTTTAGAATGTAAGCTTGGCACATCCTTATCAAGAGGTGGTATCTAATTACCCTACCATTGAACCTGGGCAGGCCTTAATGATTTGCTTGACCAACAGGATGTGGCAGAAGTGACATGCTACAATTTTGGGGTTAGGTCATAAGAAGCACTGCAACTTCCATCTGTACCTCTTGAAACACTTGCTGTTGGTATATCCCTTTTGCAACTCAGCCTCTATTTCCTGAGAAGCCCAAGCCACTGTTCCCAGTCCATAGCCAACCTCAACTGTTAGCCATGTGATTTCGTCATTGTGTATTTCCACCCTCCAGTTGAGCTTGAACCTGCATGAGAGATCCGAAGCAAGAACCTCTCCGCTGAACCCAGTAACACACAGAACCCTCAGACATAATAGTAGTTCTTAGGTTTTGGGATGGTTTTAATGCATAAAGTGGCCAACTAAAACACATACCCTTTTTGTCTCCCTGCCATGGGTTCTAAGTACAAAAGCCATCTTAGTTTATCTCACCTGTAAGTTGATCTGCTTAAATATTATGTTACAAGCAAAACCAAACCAAAATTCTAGCATTTTAAACCATCAAGTTATCTTGGACATGATCTGGGGAAGATATGTGTTCATGGTTCATTTATAGTAATTTTCAGTATAAATATTTAAAAATAATGAAATGCCTTTCAAGTATGTCCTGACTTAAGCTCTTCTCTTTCTTCAGTAATTCTAAATTGTGTTTTTACCAAAGTAACCATAACTGCTGCTGATTTCTAAGATTTTTAAAACCCTACATTAGTAAAGACAGAAAAAAATATATAATTTAATACTTACAAGTAGTTTTATGCCCCTTTAGGAAAGTGTAAACACTTGATTTTCTTTTGTGGCAGATAAACCCTTGATTTAGAGCAAGAAAAGTCAATGGACCTTCAGTTGTGAAAAGTACTGCAAAGAGTCCTTTCTAAAAACATGGATGTTTAAGACTGCTACTTTAAAGAGCTGAGTGTTCTGTACAACAATGTAAAGTTCTGTCTTATGGGAAAGCAGATTTGTAGCTTTGTAGATAATGGGTTTTTTTATTTTAAAATATTAAGAGGGTACAAATGTTTTTCTTACATGGGTATCTTTTATAATGCTTCAGTTGGGGCTTTTAGTGTTCTCATCAACTGAATAGTGTTCATTGTACTCTAGAAGTAAGTTTTTAAGTTTTTACCCCTCCCCCTTCTTGATTTCCAATGACCTTTACATCTTTTTGTGCCTATGTGTGCCCATTGGTTAGCTCCCAATTCCTAGAGAGTACATATGGTGTTTGCTTTTCCATTCCTGAGAGACTGCAAATTAGTACAACCTCTATGGAAAACAATATGGAGATTCCTCAAAGAAATAAAAATACACTTATCATGCAATGCTATAACCCTGCTACTGGGATATCTACCCAAAGGTAAAGAAGTAATTTTATCAAAGAGACACTTGTACTCGAATGTTTATCGCAGCATAAGTCACAATTGCAGAAATGTGGAATCAACCTAAATGCCCATCAATTCATGAGTGGATTAAGAAAATGTGGTGTATATATACCATGGAGTAC
>CAUYRT010077121.1:0-12815 GCA_963574885.1 Lepilemur ruficaudatus
TCCCACAAAGAAGAAGGAGGAATAAAGAAAGGTAGACACAGGTGAGACCAGCAGCAATGTGGTGAAAGACATATTCAAATAAGATTTTTGTAAAGTTTTGTTAGGTAAAGTACAAAATAACTCACATCTTCTTTATGCCTAAGAAACCCTCAATAAAATCCACATTAATGGTAATAACCTTCAAAGCATCTTTGTGAGTTTTTGATGGTTAATGTGCAAAAGTGAGAGGAACAACAAAGTTGTTGCCTTGAGAAATACAAATCCTGGCCTAAGACGGTGTCTGTACATTTACACAGGAAGTCAGAAGCCAAACTATTTTCCAGGCTTCTCTTTGTATTACAGCTCACTGGGGTTTCTGCTACTGCCATTGGAGGAATCGGAGCTCATGCCCATGTGTTCAGTTCCTCTCTCTGGCCATCCCATTTGGGTTAGGATATACTCTCTGACTCTGACCACACCTCTGGAAGAAGCAACTGAATGATTTGAGAAAGAACCCCTCCCCCCCCAGTTTTATCACTTGGCACCTGGGGCACCTGTCTTGTGCCTCTTCTCATTGTTTCAATTCTCCAAGGTTTGTCAAGGCTGCGGTGGACATGGGTTTTTTTTGCCTGACCAGCCTTCCTTTTAAAAAATCAACACCTGTTACAGACTAAACTGTGTCCCCTGCAAAACTCATATATGGAAGCCCTAACCCCTAATGTGACTAATTTGCACCTTTAAAGGGGTAATTAAGGTTAAATGAGGTCATATGGGTTGGAGTCTAGTCCCATAGAACTGGTGTCTTTATAAGAAGAGGAAGAGATGCCAGGAAAAAGGTCATATGAGGGCACAATAAGAAGGAGGCCATCTGCAAGCCAAGGAGAGAGGCCTCAGGAGAAACCAGACCTGCAACCACATTGGTCTTGGTCTTCCAGCCCCCAGAACTGTGAGAAAATAAATTTTTGTCATATAAGCCTCTAAGTCTATGACATTTTGTTTTAGCAGTCCTAGCAAACTAATGCAATACCCAATCTGCCTGTATGGTGCAGATAAAAATGATCCTAACCGTAACGCTGGAACTACCACCCACCCAATCATAAAATTCCACCCCAGGCCTCAGAGACTGGTTCAGGGTATTCAATCCAAGCTAGGCCAATCAGAGCAGCTCTGGGCTAGGTTTCGCACTGGAACCCTGGGCAAGGGGACTCACTTTTTTCCTCTGAGGTTGCTTAGCTGATAGAACGTGAGGCTGCAGCCACCAGGAGTCATCTTTTCCACCCTAAAGGAAGGGGCTGTTTGAGAATGAAGCCAAGACAAAAAGCCCAGAGCCAGGAGATGGGACGAATCAGGTTCTAGACTTCCTTGTGTGAGCATCTGGCTTTGGCCTTGTCTCCTATTACCCACCCCAGACTGGGTGTTGTGAGAGCCAGCAAACCCCCTCCCATCATCCAGACACTATGAGTTAAGTTTCTTTCACTCACAACTAAAAAACTCCTGACTAAAGCCTGAGTTGTATCCTACTATGTAACTGTTTGAATATGATTTGATATTCTTTAGATAAATGTGAATGTTGTTTAAATATTTGTAGTAATTACCAGCCTTTAAGTAAAAACAAATTTCTTAAAAATTATTGTAAACTTAGTTTTTTTAAAATCTCTCATAAAATACCAGTTTTGCATAAACCAGCAGGATACGACTATGCTATTCATGAAAACCAGGCCATCTTCTAAAGGGGAGGCACCCAATTTCCCTCCTACTTCTCTGACCACATGTCCCGCTGCTCGGCCTCCATCCAGCACCACCTCGGTTGCAGCTGCTTCCCCCATGAGGTGTGCGAAGGGTGTGCCGCGCACTCGCTGTTTTGAAAGGAAATGTCAAAGACGAAAACCATCATCGTTTCTCTCTCACTATTGACTTCACCAGCCAGATGTTAGTTCTTAGTAAGGAGATGATGCCCTTTTTTCTTTTTTTGAGAAAGAGATTTCACTTTGGATTGACTTGAAATAAAGTAGGGATACATTTTCAGTAAAATGCTTCAGGATGGCAGTTAGAGTTGTTTCGCCTGCTTCCCAGGGTGGAATGAACTCATTTCTTGAATGAGGTAAATCTTGGTGGCCCCCTTACGTGTGTGTGTGTGTGTGTATAGCATATTCTTAACCCTCAACACTGTAATGTTGTGTGAGCATATTTGGAATCTTCTCTAAATATAGAGCAGACACTCCTTTAAACCAGGAGTGCTCCATCAAGAAGAAAGCATATAGAAGTATAGACTTTTCTAAAACAAAATAGAAATACCTATGAGGAGTTTGTGTTATTAGAAATTTTCCTTTTACCAACATATGTCACCCTTAAATACATCAAGGAAGCCGACATGACCAGGAAACATGTTATCAGTTAAAGGTTGAATCCTATAGGGCCTAAGTCTATACCATTATATTTAAATTTTAGTACATAACCCCAAACCAAACTCTGCACACAATCCAGTCAGAAGCCATACCAAAGGAAAGACCAGAATAAAAGAATGGAGTATCTCCAGTCATTTATATACAAAAACCTACTCAATAACTCCAGTTATATGGCTAATATCTATCTCAAACTTAACATGTCAAAAATTATACTGCTACTTTTCTGGGGAGCAGGTTAAAAAAATTGTGCTCCTGATTCAACCTGGCCAAAAAAAAGAAATAAAAAGACAATAAAAAACATAAAACAAAAATATTCCTTCTGCAATGTTATAGTCTTCCTCATTTCAGTAAACGAAAAAACAAAGATTCCATTCCACCAATAGTTCAGAATGTTAACATTGACTTCAATTCCTCTATCTCAGCCCATATTCCATCCAAACCATTCAGCAGCTCTGTTTGGAAGGTACTGGAAACCCAAATCCCAAATGTGAGCATTTCTCATCAGTCCCACCACAACCAGCATAAGCCAAGCCACCATGATGTGTCCCCGGGTTGTGTCAGCGGCTGCCTGTTTGGTCTCCTTGCCTTATCTTGCAGTCTGCTCTCAACAAAGAAGCCATAATAAAGTTCCTTCTAAATCTTCCATCAGATTATGTCACTACTGTGCTCAAAACTCCTCAGTGATTTCCCACCTGAGAGTAAAATCCAAATTGCTTGCATGGTCTGCATGATCGTGCATGATCTGCACCCCACTCCCTCCAACACTCTGATCTCATTTCTCATGACTGTCTTCCCAGGGCCACCGCATGCATTCATGTGGGGTGTGTAAGTCTGGCGGGGAGCAGCCATGTTGTTCACTCCATCACACTGACCTTTTGCTATTCCTCAAATGTACCACATGATCCTGCTCACAGCCTTTGCACATGCTGGTCCCTGTGGCTCATACAGTTTCCCCCAGATATGTACATGGATTGCTCCTCACCACATGCAGATAGATGCTCAAATTCCACCTTTGCAGAGAGACTGTCCATCACTGCTCTCAAAAATTCAGCTCCCTGCCCCAGCACCCTCTAACCTCCAAGTTCTTCTCCTCACATTTATCTACATGTGTCATACTGAATATTTATTTGTTAATGAGGGCTGAGACTATCTGTGCTCTTCCCTGCTCTATCCACCATGATGCCTAGGACCATGTTCAGGACTTAGTAGAGTCTCTGTATTTTCTGTTGAATGAGTAAATGCAGAAGCTTCAGCAAAATTAATTACTATGAGAAGGTTTAAAAACTCAAAATACATATGCTAGTGGCCCTAACATATCACTTCCACTCCATATAAAACTGCCATTTATTCATTCATAACCCAAAATGCGTGGCCACGTGGGGTGCTCAGGTACTCGGCAGGCAGGCAGCGCACGCATGGGTGGCCTGTGACCTGAGACTGACTGATTAGTTCCTGCCTTCCTTTTTTTCTCTGCTTACTTACTTACTTCATGTTCTTTTTTTCTTTATAATTAATCAATACATATTTATTACAGAAAAAATACAAGCATTTCAGAGGTTAAAATGTTGGGCTTGTATGCTTTTAATTTTCTTGATACTATTGTTAAATTGCTTTCCAATTGATGTTCTACTTTACACCCTCACCAGCAACACTTACAAGGATGTTTTTGGTCACTCAAAACAGCACCAGACATTCATTTGTTTTACCCTTTTTATCTTGATGAGCAAAAGTTGAAATAACATTGTCTTTCAATTTTCATTTCCTGAATTACCACAATTTTCCTTGTTAAGAAAGATAGTACATAATCTGCTTTCTCCTCTTGAATTCTATTTTGTGGTTCACAGAGTGTTAGAACCAGAAAGGATTCAACCCTTCTGTTTCATGATGAGAAAACTAAGGTCAGCAAGGCAAAGTGTCTTTCTTTTAAGGCAGCCACCTAATCTATAGTAGAACTGGGACCAAAATGAGGAATAACTTGACTCCAAGATTAACTTTCTGTACACTGTACTCATTAAAAAGAAGTTATTGTCAAGTTTTTATAAGCTTTTATAACAGAAGAAGAATTTAAAAAATACTTACAATGATAGGATTCTTACAAAGAACCTTACAAAGGTTCTTGTCTTACAAAGAGCAGCTCTTTCAGAAACTGAACAAATTTTGTGGGCCCTTTGAGTAACAGTCCTGGGAATTCAAGAAAAGAGAGTTTCAAGAACATAGTGAGTTCAGGGACATGGGCTTGTTAAACACACATACAATAATATAAGGTTTTCCTATCCTGCGAACATACGGAAGACAAAACAGTTTGCCCAGCTCTGCCACTTGGCCATGAGCCCCAGGATTGTGAGATTAGCAGTACATTGGGACATAAGCAATCCCAGCAATGGAACTGAGGTTTTCAAGATCAGCTCCTGGGCTGTTGTAATTTCCTCTCCATTACCATTTCTTTAAATCTCCCAGACAGAGGAAGGAATTCTCCACCCAAAGATATCTTCCTGGCTGACTTGGCCTCTGCTTTTTTCATGCATTCTCTCAGATTCTTATTGGTCTTGAGCAAAGAATAATTTACCATGGCTGCCTCTACAGCATACAACAGACACAGCCTCTGTCTGAAAGAGATTAAGATTAAATAAAATTGACTAAACAGGTCCAAGTTTCTTCACGGATAGGCTCTCTAAGAGAGTGGTATTACACACAGGATTCTGGAGTGAATGGTGCCAGTGTGCCCTGGAGGAGGGACATGGGCATACTGCCACCATGCATGGAGATCTGGAGAGAGTGAAACTACAGAGATTCAGATTTCCCAAGATTTGTCCATAACCTTTATCACCTGGTGCTGTTGAATCACACAGAGGAAGAAAAGGAGAGTAAAGCTCATTTCAAAGCTACTTACTTTAGGTGAGACAGGCAGTCCGTGGTCTGCAGCGTCATCTGTCTGCAAAAGGCAGGAGACCACAACAGTCTAATGCTCCTGGTTGCCTGAGATCAGCCCTGTGCAGAGCCTTGAGCCATCTCCCAGGCCATCCCTGCACAAAACAGCACCTTGTGGTCATTACAGCCTTGGCCCCTGACCCTTCAGGTTGGATGAATTACCTACTTTCCCCCAAAGCCTCCGAACTAACCCCACCTTGATGTCATGAGTCAGAGAAGCCTGAGCCTCCCATGTCATCCTTTATCCCCTGGCCTCTGTACCCCCTGAACCTGACCCACCTTTATAACCCTCATCACCTTTGGCCCTTCAACTGTGCCCTCTGGGTACTCTGTCATCCACATTCTTCTATATATCCTCAACTTTTTCTCTGAAAATTTCCTTTACCTTCTTGCTTGTCCTCTGACGATATGATGGCTTTGCTGCCTTCCTTAGTGGATTCTGTCCAGTGGCTATTTATGTCTTGCAACATGGATTTCTGGACATGGCTGTTTCTGTCTTTCTTAAAGGTGGGATAAGTTCCTCTATGCTCTCCTCTGTTGCTTCCTAATCATCTTACTTCTTATTTCAAACCTCGCACTACTTAGGAAATTCATATCATCTGACTTTGCCACTCAACAAACCTTCTATCATCATCTACCAATATCCCAGTGATATCTCCCATTCTCTGGTGATGACTATAGTACCTGTAACACTGGCTTCTTTTTTTAACTCCTACTCCTTCCTCATTCTGTTTGTCTACAGCATCTATATAAACAATCCCCCAACAATTTGCCTCTTTCTTTTGAATTTCTCACCTCCAAGGATCTTATTTACCACATCCCATTAGCAATCCCACAATTATCTACTTGGCCTCATCATATCTCATATTTGCGTAGTCTTGAAATCCTCAATTTTGTGCATCTCACTCAGCAACAACCACCTTCTATTATTCCAACTCATTACTTAATTCCTGTGTTTCATTCTTCTCAAAAAATATAAAGTCCATTGATCATATGACCTTTTTTCTATCCATCTTTATCTGCATAGTTTTCCTTCTCCTTTTGCCGAGTTCAACAATAAGTGCACACTTCAAAAGGAAAAAGCCAGGAGAGATACTTTGCCCATATGACACTTCTTCAGTCCCACTGACAGAAGAGACACCATAAGCTGCTTCCACAAAATTCCTCACAAGTGATTTGAGACTTTGTATTTGAAGGTTTCTCCTTTGCTGCTTATCCGAGAGTCATGCCAGAGGACTTCCAAAAGTAAACTAAGCATTTTTTCTACATATGGGTCTTTTTATTGAAGACAAAATATTTGCATAGAACATAGCATGTAATAACAGTACAGCAATGTTGGAACTTCTTTTATGGGTGGCAGAGAGCTTAGCAGTGGTTCATGGCTGCTATGGCATTAATTACACATTTTCTTTCATCTCTGGTGGTTAGATATGTGGAAAGTGTTTAGAGCCTCATACAATCGTCACTAGTTTTTGCTATAATATGCTCTTAATGTCATGAAAATTGAATATGATCTCTTTCTCTCACTGGTACCAGACTCATGCAGATTTCATTCTAAGTTACTATGAGGCTGGAAGGGGTTTGGAGGCCACAAGGACCAGGAGCTCACTCTCCCCATTGCAGGTTCTTCTTTTGCTTTTCAAAGTTAAGGTAAGCTTTATTGGTCTGATCATAAATAAAATCCCTCTGCTATAATGTTCCCTGAGGCATACAACCTTGCTGGAAATATATCTCCTTTACAGCAAAGCCATTTGGAAAATTTTTCTCTCCTTCAAGAAAATTTCATTCTCCTTGGGACATGTTTGACCCTCTGGAAAGTAATTCAGAATTATATATTAAATTTTCTATTTATCTAAAATTTAAATAGTAGTTAAATCAAATTGACCAGATTTTGTACTTAATGCCAGACAATTACTATTGCAAAATAAGGATCTTAAGAAATCACAAGATTCTTGTGAACTATCAGTGATTGACTAAAATCATGTCATTTTTGTTCAATGCGTTTATTGTCAATACAGAATCCTCAAAGAACAAAAATGATTGCTTTGTCAGAAGATACTATTATAATTTTAACATTCCAGATAAGAGAGAAAGTTTTCTGTGTTTTTATTTAAATACAATTAGATCAAAGGAAGAGCAAGATGGCCAAATAGAACCCTCCAGCAATGTTCCCCCTGCAGAAAGAGCAAATTGAACAACTATACATGCCAGAAAGCACCTTCATAAGAAATAAAAATCAGATGAGTAATCACAGTACCTGGTTTTAACATCATATCAAGGAAAGAGGCACTGAAGAGGGTAGGAAAGGCAGCATGCATTGCCTGTGCCATCCCTCCCTCCATCCCCCAGCAGCACTGTGCCAGTGCCAGGTGAAGGGAGAATCTGTATGCTTAGGGGAAAGAGAACAAAGTGACTATGGGACTTTGCGTTGGAACTCAGAGCCACCCTGTCACAGAGGAACCCAACGTGGGGCAGAATTCTGCCAGCACCCATGGAGAGAGCATTTAGACCAGTTCTGGCCAGAGGGGAATCTTATGCCCCAGTGGTAGGAATCTGAGTTCCCGCTAGCTCTAACACTAGCTGATGAAAGCAGCCTGAGACCTGGAATAAATTTGAAAGGCAGTCAGGCCAAAGGACTGCAGTCCTGTTGCTACACTGGGCTTGGAGCCAGTGGACTTGGAGTGCACATGGCCCAGTGAGACACCAGCTGTGGTGGCCAAGGGAGTGCCTGTGTCACTCCTCCCCCAACTCCAGTGTAGCGCCGCTCAGGGAGAGACTCCTGCTGCTTGGGGAAAGCAAAGGGAAGAATAGAGAGGTCTTTCTCTTGCAACTTGGTACTAGCTCAGCCACAATAAAATAAAGCCCCAAGTAGATTCCTGAAGGGCCTGATTCCAGGCCTTAGGTCCTACAGGGCATTTCTAGACCCACTCTGGGCCAGAACAGAACCCATGACCCTGAAGGGAAGGCCCCAGTCCTAGCAGGATTCACCACCTGCTGACTAAAAAACCCTTAGGCCTTGAATAAACATCAGTGGTGGCCAGGCAGTAGTCACTATAGGCCTTGGGCAAGACTGTGCTGGCTTCAGGTATGACCCAGTGCAGTCCACGGGGGAGCGGACTGATATGGGGGAGTGCCCACATCACCCCTCCCCTAACTCCACCTGGCTCATAATGGAGAGTGAGACTCCTTTTGTTTGGGGGAAAGTGCGAGAGGAGAGTGAGAGACTTTGCTGGGTAATCCAGGGAATTCTCCCATATCTTACTCAATTCTACCAAAATGGTACCACCAGGAGTCTGAAAGAGTCACAATATTACTGGGCTCAGTGCACCCTCCAATGTTGATGTGGCTTTAGTGACCAAAGATTTAGATCACAACACTCAATTCCCTTTGAATACCAGAAAGCCTTCTCAAGAAGAATGAGTTTGTCAATTGACAAACTGATAAAGGTATCAGAGTCTCTAAACAGCAGAATTCATCAAGCAGAAGAAAGAATTAGTGAGCTAAACCTTCAAGCTACATGAAAATACACAGGCAGAGAGAAAAAAGAAAAATAATTTTAAAAATTAATCACACCTACAAGATCTAGAAAATAACCTCAAAAGGGCAAATCTAAGAATAAGTGGCCTTAAAGACGAGCTAGAGAGAAAGATTGGGATAGAAAGACTATTCAAAGAAATAATAACAGAGAACTTTCCAAACCTACAAAAAGATATCAATATTCAGGTACAAGAAGGTCATAGAACACCAAGAAGATTTAACCAAACAAGACTACCTCAAGTCATTTAGTAATTAAAATTCCCAAAGGTCACAAGAAAGCATCTGAAGAGCAGAAAGAAGAGCAAAGAAAAAGGAAACAAATAACATAAATAAGAGCTCCAATACACCGGGCAGCAGACTTTTATGTGGAAACTTTACAGGCCAGGAAAGAGTGGCATGAAATATTCAAAATGCTGACTGAAAGGAACATTAATCATAGACTATTATATCCCACAAAAATATCCTTCAAACATGAAGATAAAACAAACGCTTTCCCAGACAAACAAAAGCCTAAGGATTTTATCAACACCATACCTATCCTACAAGCAATGGTAAAGGGAGTTCTTCGATAACAAAAGAAAGGATGTGAATGAAAAATAAGAAAAAATCTGAAGGTATAAAACTTACTGGTGACTGTGAGTACACAGACAAATATAGAATATTATATCACTGTAATTGCAGTGTATAAACCACTCATATCTTGAGTAGGAAGAGCAAAAGACAAATCTATCAAAAATAATAACTACAACAACTATTCAAGAGATAGACAGTAAAAAGAGACATAAATATAAAAAACAAAAAGTAAAACGGGGGTAGAATGGAGTTAAAGTTAGAGGCCTTTTTTTTTTACCTTTCTCATTGTTTGTTTGTTTTTCATAATCAGAATTAAGTTATCATCAGTTTAACATAATTAGTTACAAGACTTTTTGCAATACTCGTGGTAACTTCAAATCAAAAAACCTACAACACATACGCAAAAAATAAAAAACAAGAAATCAAGACACAATACCAGAGAAAGGTAGGAAGACAAGACACAAAGGAAGACAAGAAGACAGGAAGAAAGAAAGAGTGGACCACAAAACAACCAGATATCAAATAACAACAGATAGACCATATGTCAGGTCACAAAACAAGTCCTAAAAAAATTCAAAAAAATTGAAATCACACCAAATATTTTTTCTGACCACAATGGAATAAAACTGGAAATCAGTAACAAGAGGAACTTTAGAAACTATACAAACACATAGAAACTAAATAATATGCTCCTGAATAACCAGTAGGTTGATGAAAAAATTAAGAAGAAAATTTAAAAATTTCTTAAAACAAATGAAAATGGAAACACAACATACCAAAACCTATGGGATAGAACAAAAGCAGTACTAGGAGGAAAGTTTATAGCAATAAGTGCCTACATCAAAAAGTAGAAAAACTTCAAATAAACAACCCAATGATGCATCTGAGAGAAAGAGAAAAACAAGAGCAAACCGAACACAAAATTAGGAGAAAAAAAGAAATAATAAAGATCAGAGCATAAATCAATGAAATTGAAAATTTAAAAACATACAAAGTATCAATGAAACAAAAAGTTGGCTTCTTGAAGAGACAAACAAAATTGCCAAAGCTTTAGCCAGACTAAGAAAAAATGAAAGAAGACCCAAATAAATAAAATCAGAGATTAAAAAAGAGATACTACAGCTGATACTGCAGAAATTCAGAGTATCATTAGAGAGTACTATGAGCAACTATATACCAATATATTGGAAAACCTAGAAGAGGTGGTTAAATTACTAGACACGTAAAACCTGCCAAGATTGAACCAGGGCGAAATCTGAAATCTGAATAGACCAATAACAAGTAATGAGATAGAAGCATAAATAAAAAGCCTCCTATCAAACGAAAGCCCATTACTCAATGCCTTCACTGCTGAATTCTAACAAACATTTAAAGAAGAACTAATATCAATCATACTCAAACTATTCCAAACAATTGAGGAGAAGCGTATACTCCCAAACTCATTCTATGTGGCTAGTATCATCCTGATACTAAAACCAAAGGCACAACAAAAAAATAAAACTACAGATCAATATCCCTTATGAACATAGATGCAAAAATCCTCAACAAAATACTAGCAAATCAAATTCAACAGCACATTAGAAAGATTATTCATCAGGATCAAGTGGGATTCATCCTAGGGATGCAAGGATGGTTCAATATACACAAAACAATCAATATGGTACATCCTATTAACAGAAAGGACAAAAAACATATGATCATTTCAGTTGATGCTGAAAAAGCATTTTATAAAATTCAACATTCCTTTATGATAAAAACTCTCAAAACCCAAGTATAGAAAGAACATACCTTAATACAATAAAAAGCCACATATGACAGACTCACAGCTAGTATCATACTGAATGGGGAGAAATGGAAAGTGGAATGAAATTTTCCACTAAAATCTGGAATAAGACAAGGATGTCCACTTCCAGCACTATTGTTAAGCATAGCACTGTAAGTTCTAGCTAGAACAATCAGAGGAAAGAAAGAAACAAAGGGCATTGAAATTGGAAAGGAAGAGTCAAATTATCCTTGCTTGCAGATGATATGATCTTACATTTAGAGAAACCTAAAGACTCTACCAAAAACTATTAGAACTTATAAACAAATTCAGTAAAGTTACAGGGTACAAAATCCACATACAAAAATTAGTAGCATTTCCATATGCTAATAGCAAACAATCTGAAAAAGAAACCAAGAAAGTAATCTCCTTTATTACACTAAAAATGAAATACCTAGGAATAAACTTAACAAAGATCTACACAATGAAAACTGTAAAACATTGACATTAGTCATCAGAGAAACGCCAATCAAAACTACAAGGAAATATCTCACCCCAGTTAAAATGGCTTTTATCCAAGACAGGCAAGAACAAATGTTGGCAAAGATATAGAGAAAGAGGAACCCTTGTACACTATTGGTGGGAATGTAAATTAATGCAACCACTGTGGAGAATAGAATAGAGCTTCCTCAAAAAACTAAAAACAGAACTATCATGTGACCCAGCAATCCCACTGCTAGGCATATATCCAAAAGAAATCAGTATAACAAAAAGATATTTGCACTCCAATATTTATTGCAGTACTATTCACAATAGCCAAAATTTGGAATGAATCTAAGTGTCCATCAATGGAGGTATGGATAATGAAAATATGGTATGTATACACAATGGAATATTATTAAGCCATAAAAAAGAAATTCTGACATTTGCAACAACATGGATGGAACTGAAGAACACTGTGTTGAGTAAAATAAGCCAAGCACAGAAGGACAAATCTCACATGTTCTCACTCATATAGGGGAGCTAAATATTAAAAACAATTGATCTCGGCCGGGTGCAGTGGCTCACGCCTATAATCCTAGCACTCTGGGAGGCCGAGGCAGGTGGATTGCTAAAGGTCAGGAGTTCGAGACAAACCTGAGCAAGAGCAATACCCTGTATATAATAAAAAAAAAAAAAAAAAGAAAGAAAGAAATTAATTGGCCAACTAAAAAGCTATAGAAAAAATTAGCCAGGCATGGTGGCGCATGCCTGTAGTCCCAGCTACTTGGGAGGCTGAGGTAGAAGGAGTGCTTGAGCCCAGGAGTTTGAGGTTGCTGTGAGCTAGGCTGATGCCATGGCACTCTAGTCCAGGCAACAGAGTGAGACTTTGTCTCAAAATCATAATAATAATAATAATAATAGAAATAAAGTTCACAAAAAATGTAATGTGTTTGAATGATCCCCAAACCATCACCCCCTCCCCGGTCTGTGGGAAAATTGTCTTCTATGAAAATGGTCCCTGGTGCCAACAAGGTTGGGGATCACACTGTTAGGAAGGCTTTGCAGTAAGTCGATTCACTTACAGAAGATCTCTTTATTCCAATACCACTGTGGTTTGTCTTTGTGAAAGAACTACATTTTGGTTAAAG